>JAOUQT010322120.1:0-14073 GCA_025769995.1 Xyliphius kryptos | reverse complement strand
ACAGTGGTCAAAGGGATTTTAAGCCATTCTTGTAGAATAGTTGCCAGAAAATTTGTTTGAGCAGGAAAATCAACCAAAAGACATTAAACCTCAATGCTTAGAACAAATTAACTAGTAAATATGATGAGTAGAGCTGAAAGTGGGCTGAAGCAAGCAAAGCATGATTGAATGAGAGCTAGTTGGCTAGAGAAAGAGCATTGAGGTTTTAGCAACGAGTACAGAAGCTTTAGCCAAGAGCAGGGAGGCTTTAGGAAAGAACACATAGTTTTAAGCATGAGCACAAAGGCTTAAGCAAAAGCACAGGGCTTTAGCAAACAGCTAGTGGAACTTTAAAGAAAGGCTAGTGCCACTTTAGCAAAAGGGAAAAAGAATTTTAATGAGAGGTTAGTAGAGTTAAGGGAAATATATTCAACAGGAGAATAAAACACTGCCAAACTACAAAAAATTTAAAAATTAAAAAATCACTGACAGGACATATGAACTATGAATGAATAAGTATGAATAACAAGGCTATTGTTATGTACAGTGGCTTGGCGAAATATGCTATTGCTAAGACAGGACTTACAAAATGGAATCAAGAGCAACTAAACAATAGAAAACCAATTTTATACGCATAATTATAATTATGTTTAAGTAATGTTACAGTGATAGTGAGGGAGGAGACAATATTCAAGCTAGCAAGGACGTGTTAATAGCTTCATGTACAATCGCTGAAAAATGCACCTGAAAAGGCTTACACACTAACTGTGAACTCTATTATTCTAACACAATTTAACACAAAAATAATTTGACATAATGCAATATAATATTAACTTATTTAAACTTTAGATTTAAATAAGTTCAATATAGATCTTACTTAAAACAAGATGATTACACTTTACTTAAAGTCTGTAAAGAACATTTATAAGCTTTTATAAGTTATTATGTATAAAGTATTCATAATGCTTTATAATACTTGTTATAAACCTTTGTTAATATTCATAGATGTACATAATCACCCTCATACCGTGTTATAAGAACATGCCATAAGGCTTTAAAACACAAAGTGACATAATGGATTATAGATGGTGTATTTTAACTATTCACCATCTTATAAACATCCAAAGAATCAAAATTTGAAATAATTTCATGTTGTAATGCATTATGTCACTTTGTGTTATAAAGCTTTAATGTCAGACTTTGATAATAAACATCTATATACATTAACACAGGCTTAGGACAAATGTTATAAAATGTTATTTATACTTCATTAAGCTTAATGAATGCACTTATAAAGCAATATGAATACCGGATTCATAGAGAGTGTTACCAAAGATAATTAATGACAACACATAAGCTTTTATAAACAGTTATAAATACTTATTTTAAGTAAATATTAATAAGTATAAAATAAATAATACAGTATAAAAGTATATAAAGTATAAAAGTATAAAATAAGTCATTTTTTAGGATAAACACAAACAGTACAAGGCATTATGTCACTGTCACTCTATAATACATTAATGAACAGTTAAAATATATATTTTCTATTGCAATATGTCACTTTGTGTTATGAAGCCACATGGAATGTTCTTGTATGGTTATGTACATCTATGGACATTAGCAAAGGGTAATGACAAATATTGTAGAACATTATGGATACTTTATTAAGCTTTCTAAATGTGTTAATGCATTATAAATATGAGCTTTATGCACAGTGTTACCAGAAATTCAAATATTTAGTCATAAAAATGGACAATTTACTATACAGTCCATTTTAACCTGGTTTTCGAAAACAGACACACACACACACCCCAACACACGCACACACATTGTTAAGAGTGCTGATCTGTTAGGAGTGTTAACTAAGATGTGGCAATAGGGAAACCAAACAGCAGAACATGTGCTGACTGTTAGCCCCCCTTATGTAAATGTGCAGTTATCTGCAATAAAACACCAGAAAGGGGCCTGAAGGAATGGATGAGATTTTATTTACCTCTGTTTTGATTGGTAGAGCATGACCGTGTTTGGAGTGCTCTGAGAGCCCTTGTGATTGCTGGCTGCTTTACAACACACCATCTGACGTTTCTAAAAAGTGAACTGCCTTATAAGATGCATGCTGCATAATAATATGGGCATAAATGTGGCCCCATATATTTAATTAAGACTGATTAAATGTACTGCATATTGTAAGCGTCCGCGAACCAATTAGAAATAGATCACAAGACTTGATGCAGAAAAGTCCTGAGGACAGTTTATTAATAGAACACAAAACAAAAAATGGCTGCAACCCAAAACTAAGCGCTAAGCAAAAACAAACTAAAAAACCAAAGAAATTGAGTAAACAGCGACGAATTACTAACGCTGGGTCATCGTCCTCACAAAAGTCCAGGTGGGTTCACTTCTAGGAAGAGAAATACAAACAAAAACACACGTGAACACGGAAGTATGAACATACACAAACCAACACGCACAACGGAATTTAGAATCCAGTTATATTGCAAACCACTCCCCTGTGACAAGCCAGTAACAGGAAACAGGTGAGACTAAAACTTGGGAGACATCGATCGAGCACCCTCAGGTGGAAAAAATCAGGATAGACTGGAGGACGTGACGCATATGTAAATACTGTAATCCCAACCATGAGCTTGGCAATGTGAATATTTGTATTTCTAGTGGGACTAATAATTTTAAAACACCAAGCCACTAGTTTGTTGTAAGAACGTTAATACCTAGTCCTTTTTTATCTCATCATTGTCACTCATTTTAAACTTAACATCTTCTTTCACCCCTTTCTGTCTTTCTTCTGTCAGTGTGTTACTCAGTCTCATGTGTGCCATTTCACCCGATTGCGACATCCACAAGAGTGAGACATCAGTCCTGAATGTACAGCAGTTTGAATCACTCAGCACTTTAATCATTGTTAATGCGCTATGGGAACAGCTGAGACAATAGACTTTCTCCTCGTTCTCCCTATCTCACTCTCATCCTACCACTTGCACCATCACAATTATGTCACCATGATTAGAGCCAGATTAAAATCTCATCACTAAGGGAATATATGCACTGTAATTGTCTCAGTCCATCAAGGCCAGCATTTGTCCCTTCATCCACTTTTACAAAGCAACCATGGCCCAGCTGACTGAATGGCTGTTCAGGGATTAACAAACCAATAACCATTTCTGATGAAGGCCTGCAGAAGAAACGTTCCACAATTCCATAGCAATCACAAGTTAGTGATCCTCATCATTTTTAATCAATACTTCTCCTAAATCACAAACTAATGAACATACTTCAGGTTAAGCCTTTATTTTAAAATTGCCCAAACATGCCTTTATGTACTTTGCTTTGTGCACCAGTTGAATAATAATGCTGGACAGAAAATGACGTTCCCATAACCGTTCTACAAAATGGAATGCAAACAATTTTTCCAATTGAACTCCTTTGGTAGATGCTTGAATTTATGGACCTATGGGAACAACACTAATTGAAAAACTTTTTAAAATTTTATAGTGCATTGAAAACAATTAAAGTTCCCATTTAAATTTTTATGTTTTGTGATAATGATAGGGTCAGTTGGTAAGGTCTAAGAGCCTGCTTGCCCAGCTAATATGCTAAATTTGTCTTTTTTTCTTAGAAGGTACATGTTTATCCAACAATGACAGGATTCATTAGGCACAAATTGTTAAGTTTGCAAGGTTGACAAAACAATGCCATTGTGAATACACAGCAACCCCCTGAGAAGAGGTTGCTTTTGCAGTTAATGGTCACAGACAATGATGACCATCTTATTTTTCTTGAAACTTTAGGAGTTTTTTTTTTGTGTCATTGTCATTCAGCAAATGATTTAATCCAAAGCGACTTACATTGTAGCTGTAGCATCAAAACCTGTTCATTATTAGATCTGGTTCTACCATTTTATCATTTAGCAGGGGTAAATGAAAAGGAATGAGAATTAGCACCACTGTGAGTTGGAATCCCCAGGCGACATTCATCACTAGAGTGCAGTGAATGAGTTGGAGTGTATTTAGGAAAGATAGATTGAAAGTAAGAGGGAGCAGATCTGGAAATTGTCCAGCAGCTACAGGTAGCCACAAGGTATCTTCACAAGGAGATTTGCTCTGGTTCCAAAATCAGTATTAAGATCATGAAAAATAACAATGAAGGAGATACACAAGAAGGGCCAAACCCATATAAATTCACCAATGTAAGTAAGACAATTATCTGCTTCCTTCAAAGCTACAGGAGGAAACCAATGAAAGTCTATGTGTCAGTGTATTTGAAACCACCCACTAGCACCACAGACTGTTCAGAAGATCATTGATTCCAAGGCCTGGAAGGATATTCCCCAGGAGCTCTTACACCTTCTCATTATAAGCAAGCCCAAACATTGTGCGGAGTACCAAGAAGCATGTAGAGGCCAATTGTACTATTATGGGTATACTAAGTTATAATTCACATAAAATAGCCTATGATTTTTCTAGCTTTGAATACTGTCTTCAGTTGGACTGATGGGTTACATATTATTTCTTACTGAGAAAAAAAAATGATAAAAATTTGTTAGTGAAGATTTTGGTACATCAAGATTTAATTTGTTATTTATCTTAAAACTGTACTTTCTTACATTCATTTATTAATCTAGCTACAATTGTACAAACAGGATTTGCCAGACTCATATAAAATAAAGCATTTATTTGCAGTCATTTTTGTAGCTGCATATACAGACAATAATTCAAACATGGGTATTTCAGCCCAGCACCATCTCTTACTGCAGCTGACACTTCTTCTTCTTCTTCTTCTTCTTCTTCTTCTTCTTCTTCTTCTTCTTCTTCTTCTTCTTCTTGCTGCAGACACACAGATAATTAACACATACAATTCCCAGGTGAGCTCCATTACCTAACCTGCTTTTGTCTCTGCATCTCATTCATAAATCCACATTTAGTTGATCTAAATAGGGTAAATAAATCTTATAAATCCTATGTACAATAAAGCACTTTTAATTTGGACTTTGCTGAACTCAGATTAAAATGCGTTCAGTTCATGTTAGCAGGTACAAGACTACTGAATGTTATTTAATGTTATTTTGCATCAGTCTATACAATTTTCTAATATATTTAATGTTTATTTTCATTAGCAAAATACCCTTTTCTATTATACTAACAGAATGTTGATTTATTCATAGTCAAATATTGCTAAGGTGCCTTTAAAAAAAAGCACACACTTGCACTTGTTTTGCCCCCCTACACCTCTGTTTCTATTTGCAGTAGTACCGTAATGTGGGATTTTATAAAAATCTGTGCTGCTGAATCTACTAAATATGTGCCATTTTATCCAATCCAATCCAACTTTATTTATAAAGCACTTTTACACTTTACAAAAGCCCAAAGTACTGTACAAAAATAGAATCTAAAGCAATACAGAGCACATTACAATGTACATAATAAACAGACACAAACACGGGGAAAAAACACAATAAAAACAAATGTACTAAACAAAGTGTCAAAGGCTAAGAGAAAAGATAAGTTTTAAGAAGAGATTTAAAAACGGGTAGTGTAGATGTCTGATGTACAGGGGCAAACCGATATTATGACATACCTGACATCATTTTTGGGAATAAACTACATATGAGAATCAGCCTTTTAATCACATGTAAATAATTAAGTCCAGCTGTCAGTCCACCCTCACTGAGGATTATTTGAAAGTCTGCTTTATAATTGGCATCAGCAACTTTTAAGACTCCTCACACCTGGCTGACACCAATCACTGCAAATCATCAGAATAATAGTGTCTTTTCAGTGGATTGCCTGGTATTGCTAAGAATATCAACATGATGAAGGTAAAAAGGTTTAAACATTAAATCTTAAAAAAAAAAAAAAAAAAAGATAAATCCTGGTAGATTATAATGACTTGTCCACTGCAAAAAGTAAATCTTGGGCCAGAAAAGTGTGGGGACACCTGCACTTCAGTTTATGTTCTGCTTTATTTAAGGTTAGGCATTTTCATCTTTCTTGTCTGCCTTTGGATTCCCTGTAATCCTTACTTCTACTGTGGTAATAATCATATTTTTTTGTCTAAGCTATTGTGCAAGGGAACTTATTTTTTTTCTCTCTAATCTTGAGTTTCTGCTGTTTGGGTATTTCCTCCTTAGCATTATTTCCCACTGATCTAAGCTGCTGGTTGTGTTTTAAGTGTAAACTTGGTCCCCTGCTAGACTTGGTTCTGAATTATAAGATATAGCTTTTTTATTTTTATTTTATGGTGTATGTCTAGAGCTTTTCTCTGCTTGGGATCTGTAATGTTAAAGCTACAGAATATTCCAGAGATCTGTGATACGATTTTTTGGGTTATACATTTCTAATCTTTCCAGTGCTTGTTCAGTCATTTATTAAACTTAATTAATTTCTTTACTGTGCTGTATAGTTATTATAGGATAATTTTCTTTTTGTGCTAACTAGAAAATGGACTATTTTAAAAGTTAAGTTTTTGTATGGTTATCAGTAAAAAAAAAACATAAATCATTGTAAAATGCCTTGCTTAATACTTGTAAAATGCCTTGCCTGGATTCCTACTTTCACCAAGTGGCCATTGTTAATGTAGGTTTAGCATTTGGGAATACAATGTTTCACATTTGCTGCAATCTACTGCAGGTAAAAGCAGACGGGAAACACCTGTTACATGTCACTGATGACTAATTGTTTGAGGTGGCTCAAATGTGTAATTGCTGTTTTTACATCTGGGCCAATGCACTGCTGAAACAGGGTACATAGCAAGGTTAACAGTTTCCGGATTTTCCATGCTCTATTTATTAATGAAAAAAAATAGCATAATGTCCACATTAAACAGAAGAAATATGGGTGCACAAATATTCACATGACGTCAGAAAAAGGAATCAGTTGTTACAATTATATATCACATAAGTTAAGCCAGTAAAAAAGGTCTGGAAAACAAAGACGTTTATTAAAAACACATAGATGAGAAAATGACATTTATTTTATGTTATTAAAACCAAACCCACCAATCACACTACAAAAAATGTATTGATATCTATCTATCTATGTTTTTTTTTTCTTTCCTATGTTCTGCTAATTTCTCTCTTCTTTTTTTCCATGTGCTGATTGCTTATTTTGAATACTAGGTAAGTCAAATATTTTATTTGTTTTGAACCATTAACATAGTCCTTGTATATCTAATTATACTAAAATTTGAAACATTATTCATAATAGGGTTTTCCTTGTCACTTTTTTGTCTAATTTTAAAACGATAAACAAACATATACATTAAGATTTACTATGGTAATTATCAAAATATGTTCTGTTTAATATGTCTATTTTATGCTTTAGTGTCATCACTGAGTAAGATAATTAGGCTTGTAGATATAAATGAAACAGATATGTTCGTTTACGGTTTGCAATCATAATTACTCAACTAAATTTTTCTGTGTTTTTGCTTTTAAGCGTTTTTATATGATATATAAATAACAGCCAAAAAGGGAGCGGGAACATGTCGACTAAACTGCAGTGTCATAAGTACTTAATAATCCTCATCTCAATAAATTAAAAATGCTACCCTTATCTCTACAATGTTTGTTTTCCCTCCAAAAATAGCAATTTTAATGCTATGAGGCCACTTGCTTGGGGATTACTACAGATCAGGTTTATGAATACATTTTTTTACATTCTTTTAAGAAACATGACTTGCATGCATAAAAATAAGTTTACATTGTTTGCCCTCACAGAAGATGGCACCTAGGGAGTCAGGCTAAGGCAATGGGAGGGTATTTTAAAGCTGCTTTACTTGCTTTATCCTGAGCCCCTCTTATCACTTACACCTTGGCAAAATCCTGCCCACTCTCATGGCCCAGAAGGATTGACGAACAACAACAAAACGAGAGATAGAGAAAGTAATAGTAGTCTTCCATTCACGTTTTGGATCTTGTGCGTGTTGTAAGAATTTATGCCAAATGTACACTTGGGAGTAGGTGGGGATTTGAAAGTACTCTCGTAAAATCATGAAATTACAAAGGCTGTAATCCACAGCCAGGTCAAAGATTTACTTGTCTCCATTATCAAAGAGACAGGGTAATCTGTAGCCTAGATAGCAAAGCAGTTGGCAGCTCAGCTTTTATCGTCAGCTCATCACAGCATGTCATGATGCCACATCATGCTAAGATGATGAGTAAAGACTCAAAGCCTGTTGTGGGACTTTGGGTGGGTATATGCTGAAAAAACAGACGACTCTAAGGATAAGATTGAAGGTGTGAAAACTGGAGGATTTATCACCTCACCATGACTGCAACATGTTCTTGATAGCACTGAATTCACACTATAAAAAAGTCACCAATGTGGACAGAATGAAACAAATATTAGTAGACAGAAGGTAACTACATATGCATATGCTTTAGTGTTCTGTTACAGTCACCAAGAAAGATTTCAAGGCATTTTTAAAATAATTCTAACACTTATATATTCCAGACTAAAGTCTGTTTGTTGAAGGCATGGCTGTCAGATGGTGGTGTGCCACTTATTGACAGGAGGTTTAACGCACTGTTTGAAAATCAGAAGGTTTTTGTCTTGCAAGTGCATTGTCAGTACCATGCTTTGTCTCATTTTGTTTTGGTCGCATGGTTAGTTTTTTGTTATTTAAGCCAGCTCAGCTCTCCACTCCTTGAGGGGGCCTTGACAATGGTACGATCCTTTATGTATAATAAAGGTCCTATTATCTGATACCTGCTGCCTGGGGTATTAGTGTTTCTCACAACACTTACCTTGGACCTATTTTATTGTGACATGCATACAAACAATACTATATAATACATCCAGTTCAGTACAGGACTTGTCCTCGTGGGTGTGCAATCTTTACCTTTTGTTTTTATTTATTCAGTTAGTTACTTATTTGCCCTTGTTTGTCATTCGTAATTAGTTAATTTATTGTTGTTTTCTATTGGTTTGTTTGTCACATGACAGAGATTCAGAGGCTTTGATGCAAATTTTTATTTTTAGCCTACAGTACAATGCTTGAGTACCTACTATTTTAAAATAGTTTCATCATTTTTCTCATTGTTCGTTCCCAGCACGTGTTATGTTAGTTTATTATGGTTTGTACAATTATCTTTGCCATTAAAACCATATTAAAAAACAACATTAACATGCCTGTAAATAACAGCAAATGTAAATGAATGTTTTTTTTTTGTTAAAAGCTGAATGTAATATTGAATAAAAATGTAATAATATAAATAGACTTAGTTAACTGGAGAAAGAAACAAAGGTTAAGCTATAAATGGGTTGTGATTTTCCTTTAATATGTCTACTGTGTTTACGCTGCAAAAGTCCAGGAACTTAAAAAAGTATATTCCACCAACCTGAAATGGCCAGCTACAGGCATTCTGTAAACAGCATCCTGCTCTAAACACTAATGAAGGTTAAAGGACAACTAAAATAATTTGTGCAGAAACAAATTAGCTACAGCCACTGATTCTCTGTCTACTGCCCAAGGTAGAACAACGAGGACATTTTTGTAATAAAAAACACAGTTGAAAGAAGCAAAATTTAAGGATAGTAGCAACTTTGCTGCATCTGTTCCACTCGTCCAGTACAAGACCAATGGTACCTGCTCTGTGGTTGTCTTGTGCAGGTCCTGAGTAAAGAACTGGTTAATGAGTACAATTGTAGATTGTAGATAAATTGATGGAAAACAATCTATAACTGTAGCACTACAAAGTATATATACATGATGTATATAATTGTGTCTAAATAATGTGTTAAAAAAGGATGGTGTACCTAATACAGTGACCATTGTTGATAAGAAAATAATTTATATATAAAAAATGCTTAGAAACATAATAATAATAATAATAATAATAATAATAATAATAACAATAACAATAATAATAATAATAATAATCACAACAGACTTTAGATACATAATTACTAACCTTATACATTTATTTATTTATTACAATTAAAATAAGCAAATAATTATAGTTGAGTAAATGAGCTAAGACAGAAAAAAAATCTACAAGAATTTGCACAAGGTTTTCACCAACCTTTGCCCCAGAAGCCTTCACCGTTGCCCGGATAAGTGTGTCATGGGATATCAAATGATATGTTCTAAAAGGTGTAGTCTCCCAAGCATCTCTTTCTCCTGCTAATACCCATCTGTCAGGTTACACCAGCTTTACAGCAAATCTTCCATCACCTGTCAGCAGCCAAGTGCTGGTTGCTAGATTTTTTGAGAATAGTAGAAGTGCAGACACATGTACCATGGAGAAGGGTTTTCTGAATGATTTAATGATTGTGTCTTCTTTTTTAGGATTTTCTTTTTTCTTAGAGGGTCAGTCTGGTCTGACTTAATTCAAGTTTTAAAGCCAGTGTACAGAACTTAATCGATCCATATATACATGTATATACATCTCTGGAAAAAACATAACAGACCAAAACTAACAGAACAAGCACAATATTATTAAATACACATGGCAAAGAGGAATTAAAAAGAAAACAAAATAACAAAATGAAAAACTTAATACACCTGGCAAGCAGCCACAAGAAAACTAAGGGGTCACTCATTTATGAACTGATGGGACATAAAGACTACAAAAGACTAAGGACAAAACGTGAAACGAGCCCAAATAATGACTCAAAACAGGTGGATTACAAAACAGGCAGATGAATCACATACCTGGGAACAACTGGTATGGGAATTAAACTAATAACTAATATAAATTAACAAAATGGAATTTAACATAAGTAAAGCCCTGACATGTGCTCGAAGATAGAGAGCTAGACAAAAAGAAAGTATTCAGAGTCCTGCAGCAAAATGTCTATGCATGGGGGATGTCCGATGACACTGTCTGACGGGTACTCCAAAACTGTGTCAGAGCTGTGTTCAAATCCCAGGTCCACTGAAAAAGTTACCAATGTACGTCCTCAAGTAAGGCTTCTAAACCTCATTGCTCCAGGGCTGCTATAATAACCAACCTTGTGTTGTGACCCCAACCGAGTTGGGATAAGTTGCCATGGATATAAGCATCTGCTAAATGACTTGATGTCATGAGTCTATGAGGACAATAATATGTGATGAGGACAGCCTCCTGACTACCTGCCTCCTGTGTGCTGGTAAGGATGCCCCTTCTGAGTGCTGGTTGGATGGCTCACCCAGGGGTGTTCCAGACAGTCTAAAACACAAACGTAAACTATGAAAGCTTAAAATAGCAACATAAATGTTCTTCTTACGAAGGGATTTTTTTTTTTTTTTAATTTATTGTAGGATCCATTAAACTAAAGACATTCTAAGAATAGAATGATTTGGGTTTTAAAGCAGTATTAAATGAAAAAAGGCCACTCACAGGGTCAAAATGAAAAATTTCTTCCAATCATGTGGATCAGGACATGTGTTTACCAAGCTGCAAGGATTAGACATTACTATAACATCATGGGGGAAAATACTTCCAAATCGAAAAGGTTCAAGGTAATTGAGATACTCAACCGACCTTAGGGTTAATCTCCGTGTTTTGAATGAGTCAAATACAGAGTTGGTTCAAAGAATGACTCCTACACACCTTAACAGGAAGCTCCTGAAAATGGTAAAATGGATAGAGGGCTTAAACTGAGGATAAACTGAGCTTTATTGAATGAAAATAAATCAATTTCTGAATTGGTTAAATTGTCAAAGAGTGTTCAGCTACTTTGGTGTATTATTTTGTTGTGATTGTTATATAGATAAAATATAGTTTATTTTATAATATTCAATTCAATTTTCAATTTTTAAGCACTAGGCCTGCCATTGTGTGTGCTGAACTTCTTTGTCTGAAACAATTCAAAAGGATATTTTTAAGAACTTCTGATTTGTGTGATTTGTGTGATAGGTTACGCCATTGCTAGATTCTATATAAGTACCTCCTAAGCCAGCGTGAGACATTTGATCTTTAATCATTTTTTGTGCTGAAAAAGAAGCCACGGTGTTGCATGTGTCTATAATGAATTGTATCGCTCTCATTACCCTGTGTAAGCGACATCTCTGCCTATTTTTCCTCTACCTGTCACTGTAATACCGGTGGCTTGTCTAACGACTAGGGCAGCAGTTTAAAAAAACCTTGCTATGATAATACCATGGTTGCTCAATTACTTATTACTAAAATAAAATTATTATTAGAATGAATAAATATATATATATATAAATATATTCATATATGTTTAGTTTTATTTATATTTTTGCTTTATTATTTTATTATTTATTTTAGCTTCATCATTAGCATCTTCGTTCCTGTATACAATCATTCAATTTGTTGGCAGCCTGCATAAAAGCAAAACCTTCACAAACAACACAAAACATTACTTTAGCATGGACCAATAACAGTACTTAAACAATTAAATAGCCTGATGCTTTATTGGCTGAGTGGTTGGTGCCAGCTGCTCGTATCTCATTTGAGGCTTGCAAAATGTGCATTGAATAGTGCTTTCAAATGATTCATTGCCACTGATGTGTCAGAATGGTGTCCAGCATAAAAAGTGTGCAAAACCTGCTATACAATATTTTGCTGTGAAGATCTATAGCTGAGAGTATCCAAAACAGAACAAATTATATATTGATTTGGCTGCAAAATACTGTAATTTTATTTAAGCTAAAAACCAAAAACTACTTTTAATTAAATTAATAATTTGTTATCATGGTAGTCAACTCTATTTGTCATGAAAAAAAATGGAGGAGCCAAGCAGGCTAATCCTTGATCATTCTAAGTATTTTTGTTTGTTTTATACTGAAAATACATTGTGTTTAATTTCGTCTGTAAGATATTAGATAACGATAAGATATTACTTAGGCAGGAATTGTGGCAAGTATTAAAAAGTAAAAAAGCTAAAAATTCTTGTGGAAATCTTTAAATCTAAACAAATATGCCTTACTAATGGATTGGCACCCTGCCCTGGGTGTATTTGCTCAGGACATGACCAATATTGCATTTGGTTTTAACAGCGTTTACTTTATACTTTTTAAACTATTGAAATCCTTTTGGCTTCCTATTTTGGATTGATTCCAAGTCCTTAATTGTCATGGGCCAAGAGGTCAAGTTGTTAGGTCTGGCCAAGTTTAGCAGCATTCAAACTATGTTTGATTCATCACGCTGCCATTTGTGACGAAACCAATTTCAGCTGCTCAGCGGTTCTGGAGCATGAAAGTGGTTTTGAGGTAAGGCTTTTTGGTGAAGTGCAGAGAAATAGGCATTGATGTGTTCTTTTTGCCCTTAGTAATGGACTCTTCTCTGCTTAGAGCAGCCTATTGTAGCCTTACTGATTTCAGTTTACTGATGCATTAGCATAGTAATGAGTGACAAGTAATTTGTCATTTATTTTAGAAAAAAAAATACACCAAGTTGCCTGGAATAATGGATTAATAATAACGAAACACACACACACCAAAAAAAAAAAAAAAATTCTTAAGAACTTAGAGAGCATGTGCCCACATACATCAGGTTGAACGCCTTGCTTTCCTTCATAACATGTCAAAAGCAGGGCTGTCTAGTACAGTATAAAGCACCTTGCAGCCCACAATGCCAGGGGTGCTTGGTTATGCAGATAAAATGATCCATTATCTTATGACCACAGAGCTGTATCTAGTATATTTATCCGAGGGTATATTTATCTAATTTTTGTTAATAATTTAACCAAAATGAAAGCATACATTATCACCAAGTGATTATGCTAAATGATGCACATAGTCACACGCCAGGGTAGCCTATATGTGAAAGGCTTTCATCAAATAATTAAATTAATATTTTTGTCGATTTAAGGCCAGAAGAAGGGCTGAAACAATTAAGATTGCTATTGGTTTTCTTACCAAGACAACCTACTCCACATCAAACTGGCAGTCCCTGGAATAAAGATGTAAATATAAAAAATATGTTATATTACAGAGTAAAAAATGGCAATGCAGAATTCATGAATTCATAACAATGCATTACTTTATGAATGAGCTAATATACACTGCTCAAAAAAAATAAAGGGAACACAAAAATAACACATCCTGAATCTCAATGAATAAAATATTTCAGTTGAAAATCTTTATGTAGTAGAATGCGTTGAGAACAAAATAACATAAAAATGA
>JAOUQT010322110.1:0-14076 GCA_025769995.1 Xyliphius kryptos | reverse complement strand
GACTCTGTAAAGCTGCTTTGTGACGACACACTGTTGTAAAAAGCGCTATATAAATAAATTACTTGAACTTGAACTTAGAGGTGAACGCGCTAACCACTACGCCACCATGTCACCCCCTCCAGAAACATCAAGTCTAGCTCACTTACACGTCATGATTCATCTTTTCTTTGTAAAAAAAATGTTTTTATTTAAACAAAAAGGTGTAGAGAGATGTTATTCTGCATTACACCCTCCAGTTACTCTGAAAAGTCTTCGTTTTTAGTTCTGGTGTATAATTTATTGTCATTTTAGTGGTAATTAGTCTATTCCTATTCCAATAGAAAAGTGTCCCTGTGGACAATCAATGTGGTATGAGGAGTCAGATGTATAGGAACACAAGTAGACGGAGTGCTAGAACACTGAAGTCTTCTCTAACATACATACATCGTTCTCTCATTTGTAAGTCGCTTTGGATAAAAGCGTCTGCTAAATGACTAAATGTAAATGTAACATAAGAGCTTGAATAAAATTGATTTTTGGGTTCAAGAAATCCAAAATTAAAGCTGTGATGATCAATCTCCATAAATGTACAATATATAAAAAGTATAGCATTTAATGTCTATATACAATGAAACTGTGTGTGTATGTATACAAAAATCCAAGTTACTTTGTTTACCACAACATGCGACAAACTTACTCTTTGGGACCCTACAGAGGTGTATATACTCTTTAAAACCACCAAGAAGCGGCACAAGGGGCTATATGTTGGCAATCTTTAGCGAGTTGTTAACCGCGCACCCTACAGCCTGATTTAGTCTAAACTGTGTGAGTGTGTGTGTGTGTGTGTGTGTGTGTGTGTGTCTATACAAATCTAAACTGTTACTTTGTTTACCACGAAATGTGACATACTTACTCTTTGGGACCCTACAGAGGTGTATATACTCTTTACAACCAACAAGAAGCGGCTCAAGAGGCTATATGTTAGCAATCTTTAGCGAATTGTCAACCGCACACCCTACAGCCTGATTTTGTCTAAACTGTGTGTGTGTGTCTATACAAATTTAAACCGTTACTTTGTTTACCACATGTGACATACTTACTCTTTGGGATCCTACAGAGGTGTATATACTCTTACAACCAACAAGAAGCGGCTCAAGGGGCTATATGTGAACGATCATTAGCGAGTTGTCAACCGCGCACCCTACAGCCTGATTGATGTTGCGTCAGTGTTTTTTTGCGTGAAAACAAGATTCAAAGGTGTATTTTGGGTGTCAATTGCAATCCTCCAATCAGCGTGTCACATGCCATTCCCTTTAAGAGCCTGGTGCAGTCTGACACTGGGAAAGAAGGCAGCGCCGTCGGTAATGAACTTTGATTATGGTGCGCCCTTTGACATGTGCGCCCATTAATGCCAGGAACAGCACATGCCGCGAGGATAGAGATCTGGTTGTGAGCTGCAGGAAGCTAGTGCATGTTTTTTTCACCAGTGAGAATGTATTAAATATAGGGTGTTAATAAAGCCAGTCCTAAACTTGTGAACTCCTGTGTCCAGTCCTCATTCCTCCTGATACAACATTGTTCGCAGGAAACATCATCCAAGCCCGGACCAAGTGGCTAGTAAAATATAAAAATACTTGTGTAAAAATATAAGATTGTAAATACAATTGTACCTTGTTTCCTACATTGTATTACCAGGAAGTCAGAGATTGTTTTACTGTCCCTCCCCGAGAAGTGAACAATTGGCTCATATTGTAAAAAGACAAAAAAAAAGGAAGAAAAAACGAAAAACAACACATTACAGCTCACTGTGAAGCCCTTCTTCTGCTTAGTTTGTCTTTTGCTTAGTGTGGGCAGAATGCTTCTGCCTGCGGGTGCAGCGCTTAATAAGTGCATTCCTTCAGTGTGCCAGCCGCTCGTGTGCACAGTTGTCCAGGCGAGTTAACATGCTCAGACATGTTCTTTTGTACTCTGTGCTGTTTGTTTGTGCGCTGCAGGTTTTTCTTTCTGGCCTTGGAAATTGATAAGGCAATATTCCCCCTCGTTGCTGTGAGGAATCCATCCCATACAGTCCTTAACAAACTGCAGATAAGACCCAGAGCGGCGTGTTAATAGCTCTACAGCATCAACTGTCAGAACCTGCAATTTCCTGCCTGTTGAGTTCAATACAGTAAACACTATTCAAACTCCAGACACAGTTCAAACCCCAGGTATTTAAAAATCCGTATGTTCATTCTGCAAATCCAGCACTGTGAGAAGAGCCGAACGTTCTCCTCTTCAAAACAATTTAGCACAATTGCTGAGCACGAAAATAAATCAGACAGCCAATTAGAATGGGCATGTTGAGAGAAGAGGGGAAGGAGTCTGAGCGCTATCAGTCGTGTCTGGGGTGCAGACGCAGCAGCCCCAGTCTAACACTGAGGCTTTCATGTGGAGGACCCTGTAACACGCCTCCTTCTCAATCCAATTAGCTTCCTCTGGTGCTGCAGAAAGGCTGGCAGACAGCTCAGCGTCTTCACAAGCATCCACAAAGCATGCGTATCATTGTCTCACTTATGGAAGCAGCCCTCCCTCTTAAAGTCTTAGCTCTGATAACCGCCAGGCCAGCACTTCATCACTGCTAATCAAGTCAGCTAATGAATTATTTAAAGACCAGTGCTGCTTAGAAAAGGTGCCACTGGTTACTTGATCCTCTTTTATTTAATTTTTTGTTTGCCTTAACTGTTGCATAAAATTTATTTTTAAAAATGTTTGAAAATACATCATATCTATAGTCTGAAAGTGAAACCCGTTTCCAGGAATCAGCTTGCTGATATATTCATCTGCATTCCCAATTATAATACAATGTAAAAATAATGTATTGTATATCACACTGATACGAATATGAAGCGGTCTGAGGTGTGTATTATCTTCTTTACTTATAAAAGGCAAAGCCCTCACTTACTACCTCATTGACTCATCACTAATTCTCCCACTTCCTGAGTTCCTACACGTCTAAAATTTGGTATCGTGATTCCCTATCAGGTCCTTGGAAAAACTTAATACTTTGCATCTTTTTACGATTGGTGGTTCATTTGATATTACCATTGAACAGAAGACCCCTCCAGTGTAACATCGGGGTCTTTCCAAGTACCTACAGGCTGATATTTGGCATTGTGATTTCCTAACATGTCCTTGAAAAATGTAACTGCTTTTCAATTTCTGCCCAGTACACCAGGAGACATGGAGGGGGCTGTAGGAGAGAACATCCGCCGTCTCATCAGGAGCATGCCCAGGCATTGTAGGGAGGTCATACAGGCACGTGGAGGCCACACACACTACTGAGCCTCATTTTATCTTGTCCTAAGGAATTTCCACTGAAGTTGGATCAGCTTGTAATTTGATCTTCCACTTTGATTTTGAGTATGATTCCAAATACAGACCTCCATGGCATAATAACTTTGGTTAACTTTTTGATTATTATGTTATTTTGTATTTTAATGTTATATTTTATTCATTTAAATCTAGAAAGTGTTACTTTAGGGTTTCCTTATTTTTTTGAGCAGTGTATAACAATGATTTACAAATTTATAATTGAATTCAATATATATATATATAACAATTCTAGTCTACAGTCAAAGGTCAGGCCACCATTACCCTTTCCAAGAGTGGTCAACCAACAAAGATCACGCTGAACACAAGGTGTGTAATACTCTGTGAGGTCACAAGGCAACTCTTTTTAAGGAAAAATGTAGGTTAGGTTTTGTGTACAAAAAATCAAGATTTAATAACGATTTTTGCGTTTTTTTAGTGTTAATGTCATGGGTTAACTATCTGTGATGCAATGCCTCTTTGTACTGAATTTCTGCATAGTATGAATTTTTTTTTTTTTATAGTCATAAAATCATTATGAGCCTTACTGAAGGCCTAGGTGTGAAATGCACGGCCCACCACTGGTGGAATGTCTTACTGGTGCCAGTTGTGAAAGAAACACACTTACAGCCACGTCTGGCTCATTTACTCGTAAATAATTACATTTTGTAAATTGCAAAAAAAAAAAAAAAAGACTGTTTTATAACGAGTCCCCAAGCATAGTTTCAAACAGATACTCAAAAAAAGACTGGGTTTTTCAAACAGAAAATGTTTGTCTCTGATATTTCTTATATATTTTCTTAAAGGTAATTCTTCTGAGCATCAATCATACTGAATTATTAAACATAAATGATACATAATTTATTGGTATAATTAAACAAACTACAATAGATAAATTGGTGTTAAATATTATTATACGTTTAAGATAAAACTTTATATGCCTAGGCTAGTGTACCATCTACACATCTCTTTTGAAAGATCAGTCCAAGTTCATTTTTCTTATATATACGCGAGCTGTTTTTAGGTATTATAAAGGCTTCAGCTGTATATTACTAATTACTTTTAGTTTTGATCTCAAGGAACAGCATTGTTGAATTTTCTAATTAAGTAAATTAATTGTCTCAGATAATGTTGACCAATCATTGTGTTAGGATCCGAGACTGCTTTTCGCTGAAGATTGTATTTGCCATGCAATGCTTTTGGATAAAGGACTATGCCCTGGAGGTCATCATCTTATTATTTCTTGAGTTAAAGAGAAAATAATATGCTGGTCCCTGCATACTAAAAGTTTCTTTGTTTAAGTATATCCCCGGCTGGTCATCGCCTTATGTTTATGTAGTTTAATTACCTTGCTTCGCTTATCAGGACCGCTTATAGTGGTTAGCATGTTTGTCTTTCAGTGGTTGGGATTCCCGGTTTGAATCCCAATCTGGGTGGAGTTTTCATGTTCTCCCTGTGTCTGCGTGGGTTTTCAAACGGGCTCTCCGGTTTTCTCCCACATTCCAAAAACATGGATTGAAGGTAAATTGAATGCTCTAAATTGCCCTGGGTAGCTGTGTGAGTGAGTGCGTACCCGGCAATGGATTGGTGCCCTGTCCTGGCTGTATCTGCCCAGCGTCCAAGACGTTAGGAATAAGCGGAAGATAATGCATAAATGCGTTGCTTATCATAGTCTTACCTGGTTTTTGCTTCAGAGACTATACTCAGCTGGTTATCATTTTTGTTTTTAGTTTTAGTATACTTTGCCGGTAATTGCCACACATTGTCCTTAGTTTGAAACTATATCTTTCATGGTCATTGGTTTAGTTTGTTACTGCCCCTTGCGCTAATGAGTTTCAGGCACTTGTTTGTTACTTGTTTGCATTTTGCTTTATTATTTTCCAGACCCTTTATTTAGCTTTATTTAAGGTTCCCTTGAACTTGCCTCATCATAAGATCTTTTCTATTCGTTTGGTGGTGCATTGTTGTATGGCATTTTTTAATTTAATTTTTTATTTCTTGTTTTTTTGACTCTAATAAATCAAGTCTTTTGAAACCATTGCTTTCACTGACCCTTTTTGCACACCCGGAAGAGGCAATGTGACACATTGAACATTGTTGATGGCATTTATTTTAACTTGCTCATCAGTATTTCTCTTTAATATAAGTTATTACTTAAAAATTTTGAATACCCATAACAAAGGACCAAGAGCAAATAAAAAAGGAGACAAATGGAAAACATAAATGAGCTGGGCGGTGGTGACATGAGGCTAACATTTATAACTGTATTGTCAATTTTTATTGTACATTGTCATTTTTTGTTCACGACCAATGATACACGGCTTGTAATTATAACATTAACCAGTTAAAGAGTTTTTTTTTCTTTTAATTAATACTAGTTTGTGTAGCAAAGGAAATTGCTGAATTATTAGTAATAGCAATAAAAGCAATAAAATAAGTGGCAATGACAATAGTAAACAGAAATATGTTAATACTGTTATGATTGCAACACATTTGCTTTCAGCAGGCATTACGTTTTCTACATTTTAACATGTAAATTTTACACTATTGCTACCTTTCCCTAAATGACAATAGTGGAGGCAATAAATTACCTTTCTGTTTTAGTGATTGCACAGTATTAAATATCGAGGTTGTTTGAGTGGTATATGTTGTGAATTTGCTTTCTCTTTTTGTGTCTTTTGTACAGAGAACTTATAAGGACTTTTTTTTTCCTGGTAATGGACTTAATTCTTATTGTTTGAAAGTGTTATTTACCTCAGATATGCATGGACTGGCATGTCAATAGAACTAGTGCTTTTAGCTGAAGAGAATGACATGGAGCAATGCTGCAAACCATGAAAGAGTTCAATTTATCCCTTAAATGCATTTTTACAAATGCGCTCTGAGACTTCTCACATAGGCCTAGATTTATAGGGGTTGTTTCCTCAGTCTCACCCTGAACCATTTTCTGAATCAATAATGGGACTATGCTTAAAGACCATCTTAGTGCTGTTTTTATGTATGTAATCACATTGTTTTTTCCAGGCTTGCAGTAATGAGGGCAGATTATGACAAAGGTGTATTATATTCAGCTTATTTAAGTATTTTTTTTTTTAAATAGTACATTGTCTTTCAGCAGCTTTAAAATTTTTTAAGCCTAAACAATGAAAACCTCATTGTGTGAGGGACACATCCTTTATTTTACTCTGAGTGTGAATTTGGTTCTTTCTGTATTTTAATGTACATACCTGTTCCTATACTGAGTATTGGAATGGTTGGTGTTGACATTGAATGCGTTTTTAGTATTAGAATCAACCGCGCACTCTGGCCAGGGGTTATTGCTCTGAAGCTCTGAAGAACTCCAATTAAAGCCTTTGAGTGTATTCAGGATTTTTTTTGTGCCTGATTTTATTAGATTTTATAAGAATGTTTGCCTAATTTAGCATTTAGTGCATTGTTTTTTCTTTAAAATATAAGAATTATTTTGCAGTATTCAGCATAAAAGATACTTGTCCAATTTAGTGTAGCAATGTAGATGAGTGGACCCCATAATATCCTTACAGTGCAATAGGCTAAACGACGCTAATTACCAGAAAAGTTTGGTAATATTGTGGAATCTCTGTGTAACTGTAAAGTTTGACTGTCAAGATTTGTAACATGCACTAGGAAGTGTAGTAGAAATGCTTCAGGGCAGTTACATTGTTGAATCTGCCTGATGTAATGAAAGTGAGGTTTGCATTCTTCTGCTTAACCCTCTACTACGGTCGCTGTGGGGTTCCCCATGCCCATCCAGGAGAGAACGTCTCGGGCACACTATATGGAGCAATGTAGAGAAATCAATTTACCTTGAACCAATGTTTTTGGACTGTGGCAGGAAACCGTAGGAAACTTACATGGACACGGGGAGAACATGGAACTTCCACTGAGATCGGGATTCGATCCCGCAATCCCCAGGGCTGAGAGGCAACCACGCTAAGGACTAAGCCACCGAGCCGCCCTGAGGTTTACATGTTTTGTTTGATGTTTGTTGTTTAATTATGGTTTGGAGTGTTTAAATATTGATGATTTGAAATAAACCCAATTTAATGTTTGCTAAGGACACTGAAGACATCAAACAGTGTTTGTTAAGGAAAGTCAAAACAGTTATTTAAAACTGTGTTTTTTCTCAGCTTCTGGCCCTGTGATTCTTTTAAAATAAAATTACAATCATGATTAAACCATTTTTTAGTTGCCATCATTTTTGCTTTTTATAAGACAGCATGGTTATCATTGCTATAGCTGGTTTTAAAATTTCTTTTTAACTTACAAGAGATTTCGATTTTTAAAAAAAAAGGCAATAGTAAATGAACATTTATATAATTTGTAGGAAGCTTCACCACATGTCTAGGCAGAGTTGGGCTGAAAGAGAGGAATTTTAATTGCTATTCAGAGCACATCTTTCTGTTCTATATATTAAATACATTTTAATAGGCTTTGCATTTTTTGTTTTAGCTAAACATTAATTTGTCTTATTGAAGATAAGCAGTCTGACAGTCAAAATACAGTGCCTTGCAAAAGTATTCACTTCCCTTAGATTTTTACCTATTTTATTACATTACAATCTGAATTGTTTATGATGCATTTGCACAAAAGATTCTGAAAGTTTTAGAAGTGATAGTTAGAAGTGCTCCATTAACAGAGGTGTGGGTGTTGATGAGGACAGGGCTGGAGATCAATCTGTCATGATTAAGTAACTGGACACCACTGGACACTTTAAAAGAAGGCTGGTGCTTGGCATCATTTTTTACTCTTCAGTTAACCATGGTTATCTCTAAAGAAACACATGCAGTCATCATTGCACTGCACAAAAATGGTCTAACGGAAAAGTATCGCAGCTAGAAAGATTGCACCCTAGTCAACAATCTATCGCATCATCAAGAACTTTAATGAGAGAGGTTCCAATGTTGCCAAAAAGGCTCCAGTGCACCTAAAAATGACCAGCAAGAGCCTTTACCGTCTCTTAAATGTTTCAGCTGCGGGATCGGGCTACCAGCAGTGTAGAGCTTGCTCAGGAATGGCAGCAGGCAGGTGTGAGTGCATCTGCACGCACTGTGAGGCAGAGACTCTTGGAGCAAGGCCTGGCCTCAAGGAGGGCAGCAAAGAAGCCACTTCTCTCCAGAACAAAACATAAGGGACAGACTGATATTCTGCTATAAAAACCAGAGGGCAGCACATCATGTGAAAATATAATACTTGTGTCATTCTCAAAACTTTTGGCTATGACTGTACATACACATACACACATACAAACATACACATAAAAGTATTTGTTCAACCCCACCGGAAGGTCATGAATGGGTGAATAAATGTTTAGAGCAATTGCCACAGGTTTTTTTTTTTAATTATTAAATAAAAAAATAAGAAAATTAAGCACCTAGCTCGAAATTTCAGACTCCATGCTTTTAAATTTGTGGAAACAGTTTGGGGAAATTGTTTTTTCTTTTGCAGCTCGACTGTAAATGGATGGTTTGGTGAGATTGGACTGGCAAGAAAAGAATCCAGATATCAACCCCGGCATAGCGGCATAGGCCTGTGGTTAAGAAACCAGCCTTGAAACCTTAGGATCCTCGGATTGATTCCTGGTCCCACCAAATACTACGGCTGAACTGCCCCTGAGCAAGGCACCGTACCCCAATTTCCCCCCGGATGCCATGTATAGGGTTACCCACCACTTCATCTGTGTGTGCATATGTGTTTCACTGCATGGATGGGTCATCGAGATAAACTGGTTTAAACACATTTATTTTTGAAAATGAAGGAATTATAAAAGCATGTCTGAGATGATTCCTTTAAGTCATTCAGCAGACGCTTTCATCCAAAGTGACTTACAAGTACACAGGCTCAGCTACAGCAACCCCCGGAGCATGAACGACGTTGGGGATAAATTAGGTAAATATACCATGAACACATTTTAAAATGTTGTAGACAGCCTTAACAAAGGCGGATGTTTAAGATTCAAATAGGAAACTAATCATTCATTCATTAGCTTCCGCTTATTCCTTTATGAGGGTCGCTGTGTGGTTCCCCATGCCCATCCAGGGGAGAAAATCTCGCTCGCTGGGCAGATACACAGAGCACCAATCCATCGCTGGATACACACTCACTCACACGCACGCACACATACACAGGGCAATTCAGAGCATTCAATTTAACTTGAATCCATGTTTTTGGGATGTGGGAGGAAACCGGAGTAAACCCATGCAGACATGGGAGGACATAGGAACTCCACCCAGATTGGGATTCGAACCGGGAATCCCCAGCACTGAGAGGCGAATGTGCTAACCACTAAGCCGCCATACCGCAATAGAAAACCAATTTCATTAAAAAATAAAAACTCATAAAAGGGACGCTGGGGTGGCTTCGTGGTTAGCGCTGGGGGTTACCGGTTCGAATCCCAATCTGGGTAAAGTTTCCATGTCCTCCCCGTGTCCGCGTGGGTTTTCGCCGGGTTCCTCCTACATTCCAAAAACATGGATTCCAAATGAATTGAATGCTCTAAATTGCCCTATATGTGTGGATGTATGAGTGAGTGTGTGACCAGCGATGGATTGGCGCCTGTCCTGAATGTATCTTCTCAGCGCCCAGGATGGGCATGAGGAACCCCCCTGAGACCCTAGTAGAGGAATAAGCAGAAGATAATGGATGGATGGAAGCTCAAAATGTGATGTAATGTAATGTGTCCTAATATGTTTGTCCATATAGTTCACCTCTCAGCACTGGGGATTCCCGGTTCGAATCCCAATCTGGGTGGAGTTTCCATCTTCTCCCCGTGTCTGCATGGATTTCCACCGGGTTCACCTGTTTCCCTCCACAGTCCAAAAAGATGGATTCAAGGTAAATTTGCTGCTCTAAATTGCCCCTGTGTGTGTGTGGTGTGTCACCATCCTGGGTGTATCTGCCCAGCGCCCGAGATGTTCTCCCCTGGAGATAACGCTGTGGGTACAGTGGCTTCTTGAAATGTGACAAACCACAAAGATTGGAATTCACACATCACCCCAATTTTTATTAATTACAAAAAATGTACATACAACGTACAACTGTACAAAAAAATAAAATAAAATGGGAATTGAAGTTGAGAACTAACTGTGAAAGGATTCAGATATCCAGCTGTATGTGAAAGTTTGCGCAGCTTTCTCTTTTAGACACAAACTTTTGCCCGGCGACCGACTCACAAATGTACAAAAGCAACGGCACCTTTTATTAAAATACAAAATGTCTTCAGAGACACCACGCTCCCTAAAGCGGACGGATTACCCGACACCTGGCAGATATTTAAACGTGATGAAGACCATCAGGTGTAACGATCATTACGGCATGTTCACTTTGGAACCGTTGTGAGATTACAGGGATTAGGAGTTTAGACAGATTATAGCATTGTGTTCCATATAGTAAACATTTGACATCATTATAATGTCTTACTTAATAGAAACGCACATGGTATCATAGTTACAACTAGGCGACGTATCCTTAATCTATGGGCACATAGGGGCCATCCAATAAACATCTGTAATCTGTAAACACGGTGGTCTGACCTCCCGACCTCAAAGCAACTGGACATCATAATACAAGTTTTAATCTAGAACAATAAAAAGTCTTTCCAAACCAATTTATTTAAATATATAAATTTACACTTTGGTTAATGTATAGAATATTTTTTGTACAAGACAGAAAACTAAATAAAAATGATATAATGTAAATAATAGTGATTTTAATGTGACCCTTTTTCGAATCACCCATGTGCCCTACCCAGCAGTAGGCGCACATCAATATTTTACAGACTTTAAATTAAGCATAATTATATACCTTCCGACAAAAAACCTAAAGATTCATGCTCGTTCTTTTCTGGCGAGGCCCATTTTTTCAAACGAGAGAATGAAAATAAAATACAGGCGCACTTGGCATGCAGAGCGAACGCGTACCATTAACGCCCCCCACGACGCGCAGGTCCAGGGTGTGAAGTTCATGCCCAGCACTAGCAAGGCAGTAGCTTGCGCAGTCACCTCCATAAGCGGGCAATCTCTCATCCCAACCAACAGCACAAACTACTACCTCAGCTAGGACACGGCAACACGAGCAGCCGCCGTCTCGCGAAGCTCTCCTCGGCCGCGCTCCTCGGATGCGCTCAGCCAATGGCGCGCCTGAAGAAGGCGCAAGCCCCTTTTACAACTGCGCATCCAAAGCGCCCACGCACACATACGACTCGTGGGGAACGCGCAGAGGGAGGAAGAAGATGAGATGTGTGCTCCTTCCGCGCAGGCTCTCAACGAGAAACAGCGCACACACACAAACACACACCTTCCCCTGCGCATTCCGCTGAGTAGTAGACGTGCGTAAGCAGTTGTAGAGGCGACTGCGCCGCTTCAGACGCGCCATTGGCTGAGCGGCCGGCCAACGAGATGAAAGAGAACCCCACTACTACGTTTCGTCATTCTCCAAGTCAAGAATGGCTGAATCTCGGGTTTCTAACTTTGTCCAAATTTGGTCAAATGGAGGCGCAAATGACGCACACGCACGAGGCTGTTTAACACACGCAATTATTCTGGAACTATAAGACGGATTTGATTAGGATGCTACGACCCGCAGCTGGTAACGCCCAGTGTAATACTTTTGGCATAGTGACCTGCATCTGATTCTACACTCACATTAAAAGAACACATCCCACATGTCGTGAGGGTTTTCTTTTCTGTGTATCTGAAATCCATTCTGCAAAATGTTTACTTGGAGTTACTGAGCTGAGTTTAAGGGTCTTTATGAAGCACATCTTCATCTGAGTCGTGAGGGTCAAAGGGAAGGAATCCGATGTGAGGTCAGTTGAACTGATCCATCACTTCCATGAAATACTGAGTCAGCACGCCGGGGTTCCGGCTTAAACTGACACTTTACACATTAACACCGGACTTCTCCACATGCTACACATTATTCATTCCTTCTGTTTAATTACTGCACTGCCTACGTTTTTCTATACAATATTTTACAATATTCTATTGTGATTTGTGCCATTTTAATTTTTCTGTGGTGCATTTCTTGCTGCCACTGGTTAAAAACCCTTTGGGAAAAATAAGGTACTTTCTTTATGGCAATCCATCCACCCATCCTTCTTACCATCCACCCATCCTTCTTTCCATCCATCTACCCACCCACCCATCCATCTATCCTTCCTTCTTTCCATCCATCCATCCATCCTTTTTTTCCATCCATCCACCCACCTATTCATCTATCCTTCCTTCTTTCCATCCCCCCATCCTTCCATCTTTCTTTCTATCCATACTCCATCATTGCATCCATCCAACCTTCTTTCCATCCATTCATCCTTATTTCCATCCATCTTTCCATTTACCCAACTTTCCATCCTTCCATACATACATCCATCCATCCATCCATGCTTCCTTCCTTCCTCTCGGTCTGCATGCATGATACATAGTTTCAGACTCGTTCCTTCTGCTGCAGTAAAAATAACCCCAGTCTCGTTTGGCTCCGTTCAAACTCAGTTGAATAGGTCGATAAGCCACGATGTGTGTGTATGTGTGTGTGTGTGTGTGTGAATACGAACCTTGTGTTTAATACAGACAGTAATGAAAAAGCATTCATATGAACTTATCTGCATAAAAACAGGCTTACTGTAAGAAGGATGGCTTTAGGGTTTTGACATTTTAACACTCCGGAGACTGAATTATGCTTCTGAATCATTAAATAATACAAATGTATTTCATTTCAATACCCTTCGTCAACTTAATGACTTGATTTGGCCTGAATGTCTCGAATTCGTAAGGTTGAATTTACAATATTCTATTATGTGATTTCATAAATAATTTAAAGATTCCAATAAGCAGATAAATGGTGTATTAACCATTAACTTCAGCAAAACTACTATATTTAATACCAGTATACACACAGTATACTCACCAGCTATTTCAATCAGCAGTGCAGAGAATCCTCCTCCACCAAATAAAACCTGCTCTGTGGTGGATCTGACCAAACTAACAAGATGGAGAAACAGATGGACTACAGTCTGTAATCATACTGTAAATACGTGGACGGCTTTATAAAAAAAAAAACTAAAATAAAAAAAAAAAACCATGAAGCAGCGAGTGAACCCCGTTTAGTAAATCCTCCACTCCCTTTGGATAGGGATGCTGTACGTTCAACCACTGACACTTTTATGTATCTGCATCTTACTTGCATTCACGACTTCGGTTCGTAACAACCACACGCACAACATTTTGACCAAATGCAACAACAATGGAGTCAAAAGTGGCATTTAAATGCAAAAATCACCAGTTTTTTTGTTTGTTTTTTTTCATAGAACTGTACCATTTATTTTACACACTCAAGAGTTCCATCCGTTTTTAGCTTATTAAAGATGGCATGGAATGTTACAATCAAGTTCTTGCATAAACCTGTTTCGTTTTTTTGTTCGCCGTTGAGAAAACGTCACAAAAAATTCTGTTATTTATTAAATGGAGCCTTTAAAAACCATTGCTGGAGTTCAAATAATTAATGAGGAATATATAATTGTTACAGCATTAATACTAATACCACACACTGTACATGAAATCCTGCCATGGTAAAGAAGAAATGTGTAAAATGGAGGAAGAATTGGAAAATAAAACACTGCAAAATGTTAGAGAGCACAAAATGCATTGCTGTCCAGCCAATCACGATGGCACTGGGATTCTTTTCTTTCTTTTTTAAGAAGATGAAGCTTGAAACAGGGGGGGGGGGGGGGGTGTA
>JAOUQT010322101.1:0-14077 GCA_025769995.1 Xyliphius kryptos | reverse complement strand
TCCATTGGCTTCCTGTAGCTGCTGCATTCAGTACAAGGTACTGACTCTGACCTACAGGACAGTCTCTGGATCTGGCCTCTCTTACCTTCGGTCCATCTTTATTAAATACACCCTGACACGTTCACTGTAATGTAATGTCCCATAATGCACCTACACCTACTCAACATCTCTGCCACAATTAGCAGCCTCAGGTGCCGTTGCGATCATCTTCAGTTATGAAAGTTCCTTAAGCTAATATGCAAACCCTTGCAGTATGTTGTCTTGCTCCCCACCATCATGCTGGGGTCTGAGGGTCTAAGGGCCTAAGAAAAGATTTTAGTGTCTTGCCACTTGGAGTGTCCATTGGCAGCAAGTGCCGTTCCTGCCAGTAGAAAAATAGCGGGTGTCGTGCAGTAAATCGTTAAATTTGCTAAATGTGTACTGGACCCAGAGGGCTGTAGGCCACACTCACTCCGACAGATGCTGCTTGCCATGAGAGTTAGGGTTGACGGGGGCTGCCCCGAGTGTCTGAGCACAGTTGGTGCAACTGCTCCATGGCCAGGTTGTCAGGTTTTTTAAAAAAAAAATAATTGGAGGCAAAAATCTCAGAGCATGGCACCAGTGTGGGAGTTGTAGGGATCACGTGCCATTCAAAGTTTGGTATATGGTATATGCTATACCATCTCTTGAGGTTTCCTATCGTGCGTGGATAGGTCTGGGGCTACAGTGTGGCTCTAATCTGGAGCGTTCGTGACCCATATTGTGCAAAAAAAAAGCCCCCATCCAATAAAAATTGTTGACATAAACGTCATGAAAGTCCTCAAGCAGACAGTTTATTATTATAAATAAACCTCATGTCCTGTAACGTACGACGCCGGTGCAGCTTCATAAAGTGTTTCAAACATTACTGTCCTGTTTAGGTCTCATATGTACATCTTTAGGTCTCCGTCTGTGTCCCTGCTGTCAGGAAAGATCTGCAGGAGACTCATGTTTAAACATGTCTCCAGGCTGAAGACGGCTTTTTACCCATAAAGCCACATTTAAAGCGTCTTATTTTCCTTCCATTTGGAGAAGCCACGGCGTTCTGAGTGCCAAGTGGAACGCAGCCTTCTCCTTGTGTTTGCTGTTTCTGCGTGAATGTGCGCATTGGCTTTACATGGGAATCCAAGCATGAAGTGGAAAGAATGGGCGCATGATGGAGGCCGTGCGGTCCGTTAGGGATGTGCTCGCTCCCCTCCGTTCAGTGTCCGGAGGTCATCTGCGTTTTCCAGCCTCCTTTCCTTTTCAGCCATTACTTCTTATCATGTTACGTCCTCACTCTCCGGATTCGGCGCGAGTTTGGCTGTAGCTCCGCTCCTGGCTTTGACAGGACCCATGTTCACGTCTCGCTCCGAACTCAGTCCTAATGAGGGATCTGCGCTCTGACAAGTGTTGCAAAATGAACGCTCCTGGCTACATGGAGTCTGAAGGGGAGACAGCGGTGTATCTGTGGTCGACTGAGCATCGGGATAAGTGTGAGCTCCGCTGACCTTCCGCCTAGTCATTACAGACTCACAGTGGCATACGCCGTGGCTCAGTGTGCCAACCGTGCTCATCTTCTGCCTTTGTAAACTCACCAGAACATCACTCAGTATGGAGGTGCAGCTGCTGGACAGCCACCAAATTTGAACTGATTTAATACAAACAAGATCCAAAAATACTTTCCTTCAAAAATCCTGCCGTGTTCCTGCTTCATCCCGGAAACATAAATACAGAATAAATTCCACAGGTAGAGGGCGATGTCCATATAGTATCCCTACCTCCAAAATATTTCCGGCCCACATTGCGCATTTTCATCTGGCCCTCTTGCCACAGGAACGGCTCCTGGTTGCAGGCTGTGGGCTTCATTTGCACCACATCAGGGCCATGCATCAGCCAAAGGGGAGGTCATATGTCATAGCACTGTCTGAACTTCACCTGATGTTCACCAGATGTGTTTTGAGACAAGTGGGGCCATTATAGAATTTTCTTAAGTGGGCCACCTTAGGCTCACATGCAGTGTGTCCCACATCCATTCGTTATCTGGGCTGGAAATCCAGTGACATCACATTTACCTTTGATGAAGCTATGGCGTCATTGTCATGGTAACACATGGGTCCAGGTCTTTCGAGGTAAGCTGATCCATAAATCACGAAGGGATCGGACCACTGAGGTTGTATTATCGTTCCGTAGTCTGCAATCATATACGGTACTTGGAGATTTAGAAGGACGTTCAACTGCAAAAAGTGAAGTAGGGCGGGGTCCAAAGATCACCTCCGTCACGTTCTGTAAGAAAACGTTTACAAAAAGCAAAAGCAGTATTAATTTTTTTCAGGGCATGTAAAAACATTAAACACCAACAGACGATACCTTGGACGTACACGTGACCCATGACCACCCACCATCCACACCCTACAGAAAATAAACATAAACAAAACAGAAAGGGTGCTTACCAGCTTACCTCAACAGACTGTGCCACCCTAGCCGCTTCTCTATCAGAGCACCCCCTCTTGCCATCTGCAGCACCACTACTCCTCTATCAGAGAAGAATAGAGCACTCTAAGTGCAATCCTGGGCCTGTTTGTCACGACTTACGCCCTTCTCACAGTGCTGTGCTGCCTATGGCCACCCCGGATTCGCCAACAGTCCTAGGATGCGGGGCACAACCCCATGATCTAACAACTGGAAAGCCAAATGGATGAGACATACAGTGTAAATGTACGTCCGGGAAGGAGTGCTATGTTAACCATAGCACTCCTAATGATCAATGTCCAGGTGTCCGCTCTCCAGGTCAAGGGACTAGACAGGGCGAATAGTCTCTAAGTTACAGTGGTAAAAAAATATCCTCAAAATATGATATATTTTCTTCTTTGGACATTTATCTCCTCAACTTCTCTGAAATCTCTGAGTTACAAGGCCATTTAGCGGTAAAAAATGCTAATATATCTCCATGCTATTGTTGTTGTTGTCTGAAACATCCATCCATCCATCTGTTCATCCATTATCTTCCGCTTGATCATCTACGAGGGTCACGGTGGAGTTCCCCATGCCCATCCAGGAGAGAACTCGGGTGTTGGGCAGATACACCCAGAACAGGACGCCAATCCATTGTTGGGCACACATACTCACATAGCCACACACAAGTACACACTATACAGGTCAATTTAGAGCATTCCATTCACTTGGAATCCATGTTTTTTGGACTGTGGGAGAAAACCGGAGAACCCGGAGAAAACCCCTGCGCCGAGAGCCTACATTAGCAATATTAGCATTTTGGCTCTTAAACCACATAGTAATTGTGAGGGAACAGGGATTTAAATGTCCCTGAAGAGGAAAATATATTAGGTTTTGTGGATATTTATTCTCCACACAGAACGTTATTGAGGAGATTTGAAAAAAAAAACTTTATTCAGAGACCCAGGTTCCCTAATGTGGTCCTAATGAGGACGACGGAATGATACGCTACCTCTGTGGTCTACATATAACTGGATCCAGACTCCGTGAGCCCATAGTTATTACTGCTGCTGTCTTATCAACCCAGCATGAACTCTGCCTGTCTCACCTCCTCTATTGTCTGACTGTCACATCCATAAACAATGTAATATTGCATGAGCAGTTTAGTTTTTTAACGCCGAGTTCCGAGCAGTTGTGTTATTGTATTGTATTTATTAGCCCTCTAAGCACTTCGTAGGGTTCTAGCGTGTGATTTGAGACCCAGCTCAGGTGCTTGGATGGCACAGTTGCAGCCCTCAGCGAAACCCGATCACCTTCCATCACAATCACCCGACGTTTTTCTCTTGGCCGCGCGGCCCGAACCGCTGGATGGCAGCGGGGTCATGTGACTGCTCTCTCTGCTTACGGCTGTCACAAACTCGCTGTGACACGAGCGTCCTCTTTCCCTGTTGGTTGTTAATGTGAGCATGCTCGCCCCAGTCGTTCCCTCTCTCCAGGTTAATGTTCTCGTACAGCGTGTCAGGTGCAGAGCTCCCTCCTAGCCAAGCGTGCTAACAGCAAAGCATGTCCTCTTGCTTCAGCATGTCATTGAGGTCACACGGTGTTTTGCTCCCGCAGGCCGGAATAAAAGGGAAAAGTTAGAGGAGAGAGACCAGCAGTGGTCACCTGTAACATAAAACTCAACTGTCTTAACCACACCAACAAAATATCATTTCATCATTTAAATTAAAGTTTAATGCCTGATGTTTGTGCATGTGCCGTGTGATGTTCTTAATGTGGGAATTATATATTATTAACGTAAGATACGTATTATTATCACTTTGTGTTGATACTAGTAATAAATAACACACACAAACACGTGATTCATATGTAATTCATTTTTAAATAAGTGTAATATGTGGGTTATTTAAATAATTGATATGTAATTGGTGTTTGTTTATTGATTAGGGTGGGTTCGATGTGTGTTGTGTGATTGATAAATGAATGATGTGTGATTGATGGGAATATATTGTGTCATTCAGGTAAAATTAGTGTAATCAAGGTGTAACTGGTGTGTGATTGTGTGTAAATAATGTGCGATTAGGTTGTGATTGATATGTGATTTATGTGTAATTGGGTGTGATTGACACAATTGGGTTGTGATTGACATGATTGGGGTGTGATTGACATGATTGCGGTGTGATTGGGTTGTGATTGACATGATTGGAGTGTGATTGGAGTGTGATTGACATGATTGGGTTGTGATTGACATGATTGGGGTGTGATTGACATGATTGGTGTGTGATTGACATGATTGGAGTGTGATTGACATGATTGGGGTGTGATTGACATGATTGGGGTGTGATTGACATGATTGGGGTGTGATTGGGTTGTGAATGACATGATTGGAGTGTGATTGACATGATTGGGGTGTGATTGACATGATTGGGGTGTGATTGGGTTGTGATTGACATGATTGGGTTGTGATTGACATGATTGGAGTGTGATTGACATGACTGGAGTATGATTGACATGATTGGGGTGTGATTGACATGATTGGAGTGTGATTGACATGATTGGAGTGTGATTGACATGATTGGAGTGTGATTGTGGTGTGATTAACACAATTGTGGTGGAATTGGAGTGTGTTGACTGCATTTGACCCGTGTGTTGACCCGTACTCTGCACAAAGACAATAAAGCTAAATCTATTGTAAAAAAAATAGCATTCAATTGTGTGTAATTGATTTGTAATTGATGTGCAATTGAATAAAGGATCGAACCTGATTTGTAGCGTTCTGTTGGTAGCTTCTTCTCTAAACCATGAAGAGAACATCATTTTGTCAGTTGGCGGTTCACTGGCTCTTAAAAGCGATTCGGTCCGCACAGTGCACTGGCACCATTACATCTGCATCCAGCGCTCATGAAGGTCAGCCATTTGTGTGTTTTACCCAGTGTACAGTGCAGAGCTAAGTGCATGTTTTTGTGCTAAGCAGATCTGATCTGGAGAAGCCAACGCTGTTTCTTTCCATCACTGCTGCTTCATTAGAGCTCTGGCTGAAGGAAGCAGCGGTCAGTTAGTGCACATACGGAGCTGTGTGTGTACGAGGGGCAGTTCATGAGCCGACGCCGAGCGTCCGCACGGTTAGAGAAGCGCTGCCTCCAACAGGCAGAAAATCCCATCAATTAGGGAAATGCTTCTTTTATTATTCAGCCCTGGCTACACTGCTACACCCATTATGGATGTAAACTGTGTGTGGAGTGCGTGAGCGTGTGGAGCGATTCGGTCCGTATCACCGCCTCGGGTCATGGTTTAATGCATGAAGGGAACGTATCCAGCAGACAGGTCACTTGGACACTCGTATCTGGATACTCATCACTGCTCTGCGCTGAGATTCCGTTGGTTCGAGACCAACAAGCTTATTGATGATATCTCAGTTCTTTTAATAACGTGGGCCGGTTCCCGAAGTGTTTCCAGGCGCCGTGTGTGAGGTTTGAGGAGGTGAATGACGGTTCCTCTGATCCTCCGTGATTAGGTCTCTTCAGCAGTTTAGACGTTGCTTTGAACGTGAGATTCCCGCTCGGCATTGTGCTCCCGTTTCTCAGCGCCCTTAATCTGTTTAGCCGGACTCGACCCGGCGACTCCGACACCTACGCGTCTTCCAATCCCTCTTCACATACCTTTAAAATGCCATCCCGCTCGCTCAGGGACGGTAATTGAATCGAGGAGAAGTTTAAACATCTTAAAGTGGGACAGGGCGTGCAGATGGGCGGCGGTGGGTGGGATTAACGTGGGCTCCAGCGCGGGGGGACCCTGCTCCGGCCCTGGGATTAGGACATTACAGAGAGAATGACGGGGCTTTTTTAAGGGACACTTTCTTCCCTCTCAATAACATTCTTTCACATATTAGGTTAATGCCACCCCTTGGTGGTTACTTTATCATGCAGAAAATAAGAGCTTAATCTAGTGCTGGTGAGTCCATCTTATTGGTCTTTGATGCGCTTCCCCCCCCCCCCCCGCCTGCTTAACGTGGCTGAGCGACGGCCTGTGTAAGACAAAGCACCCGTGACAGGGACAATCGGCTCCAGCTCAGGCCACAAAAAAAGGGAGAGAGGAGCTTCTATGTGCAACGTGGAGTGCGGTGAAGAGGCGTAGTGGAGTGAATCTTTAAGTCCAAGCTGCAGACATCAAAAGGGGAAGAAGAACAGAAGACAAAACAAAGCTAGTGAAGAAGAAGCTGCAGAGAAACATATCGCTTTCATTCTCTTCTCCCGGTGTGACCCAAGTGCCCGGGCGAGGGCTCTGCTGATTCACCCGTATGGCACTTTATCTCAGGGCAGGATGATGTGATGAGATCTTCATTCTGAACTTCATTCTGCTACTGATCTAAATCAGAACGTCACCTACATGAACGTATAGGTAATTGATTCAGGAAAACCTAATATAAACCCCGATCTGCACACAGAAAGGCTTTTTATCTGTGTTTGACTACAACCAGCCAGAAGGGGGGAGGATTTATTGAAGAGCAGTTCAACAAGATGTCGCTCACGGAGGGTTTTATTAAGAAAAAAATGGAATGTAGCAGAAAGGTATAGAAGATGGAGATGCTGGGTGGAGTGGATGGTGTAAAGTTGTAGGAGGGAATGTTTACAGGAGATGCTTTGGAGTTAGCAAAATAAGAAAAAAAGAAGGGAGAAGATTAAAATTGGGTTATTGGAGGGTGTGAATGGGGTGTGATGGGGTTGTGATGGACCCAATTGGGTGGAATTGACATGACTGGGGTGTGATTGACACATTTGGGTTGTGATTGACATGATTGGGGTGTGATTGTGGTGTGATTTGGGTTTAATTGGGGTGTGACTGACATGATTGGGGTGTGATTAATACAATTGGGGTGTGTTTACTACATTGTATTGTCTCTGTACCTGCACAAATACAAAAAAGCCAAATCTAATCTAAAAAATGGGGTGTGATTTAAATAGGCAGGACATTTTGGGAAGAAAGTTTGAGAAAGCTTAAGGTGGTTTGGGGATGAGGTCTATACTGGCAGAGGGAAGCTGAGGATGGAGCGTCCAGAGGACGGACAAAGAGGAGATTGATGGATGTGTTGATGAAGAGGAAACTCAAGACAGGGAAATATGATGGGGAAGGGTGATCCCCGGTGGCGCCCCCTAATGGTAATACATCCATCTCCACATACAGGATGGTCTCTCTATGATGCATGTTCTCACTTATGGCGTATTGCAAAACTTCCTTCAGGATAAATCAATAACCCATGCTTCCTAGTTTCTTTCCTGCTTTCCTTCCTTTCCAGCTTCCTTCTTTCCTACTTTACTACCCATCTGCCTACTTACCTAGTGGTGCAATATTTACTCACATGTTAAAGCTGCCCATTCTTCTTGGCAAAAAGCCTCCAGTTCCTGTAAGTTCCTGGACTGTCCTGCCTTTGCGCCTGAGATTTCCCCAGAGAGGCTCCATAATATTGAGGTCAGGAGACTGGGATGGCCACTCCAGAACCTTCACTTTGTTCTGATGTGGTCAATGACAGGTGGACTAGGCCTTGTGTTTTGGATCCTTGTCATGTTGAAACATCTAAGTAGGTCCTATGCACAGCTTTCGGACTGACAGGTATTTGCTGAGCAAGTTTCCTGTGCTTTTGTAACTCACAAATCCCCAAAACATCAGCGATCCACCACCATGCTTTACAGTAGGAATAGTATTCCTTTCATCATAGGCCCTGTTGACACCTCTCCAATGTAACGATTGAGGTTGTGGCCAAAAAGTTCCATTTTGGTCTCATCACGCCAAATGACCTTGTTCAGCAGAACCAGAAGAACATCTAGAAACTTTGATCCAACCACGTTTGTAATCACTTGTTCCACTAGGACCTCTGGACTATCTTCATCCACCTCACTCTTCCTCTGAAGACTGCTGGAACAGAGGGATGTTTGGATAGATGGAGGGGAGCGAGGCTGAGAGAGGCGAACCTCGGCGCACTCACGAGCAGCTTACAGCGGATACAAACCCTCAGATTATGTTAATCTCCCTTCTTTTGTCCCGCGCGAAATGTTTTCATACTACGCCTTTTATCTGTGGAGGAAGGGATGTGAACCTCTTCACCAGCTGACATGGGCACTTTCTGTGTGGTTTCTGGGTAATTAGCACCAGTAGCGGGCCTCTTTCTCTCGCTCTGTTCGAGCTTATGGTCTTCTGAGGGGCGGCGACGGAGGATTTAGATCCTCAAATGCTGCGCTGCGAGTTTCGACTCCAAACGCAGCAACCATCTGCTCCTGCAGCAGAGATCAAACATCAGCACGGATTCAGAACAGAGCTGAGAATCAGGAGAGACAGATCAGGTGCAGACAGGTGACCGAATTTATTAGAAAGAGACAGACAGAGAAAGAGAGAGAGAGAGAGAGAGATACAGGGCGACAGACAGAGCCACAAAAAGTGAGAGATACAAAAGAGATAATGAGAGGGAAAGAGAATGAGGTACAAGGAGAGAGAAAAAGATAACGAAAGCGTCAGAGACCCACAGCAGAGACATATCCTGAGCGAGTACCACCTCATTGACCACAGCCTGGTTGTAGAGACGGGCAGGTCCAAAAAGTCCAGAGCATGGAGCAGATACCACGAGACAGGCCAGCACACCAGGAGACATGGAGGGGGCCATTGGAGAGAACATCCGCCATCTCATCGGGAGCATGCCCAGGCGTTGCAGGGAGGTCATACAGGCACGTGGAGGACACACACACTACTGAGCCTCATTTGAAGTTGTCTTGAGGAATTTCCACTGAAGTTGGATCAGCCTGGAGTTTGATATGGAGGAGGATTCCAAATCCAGACCTTCATGGGAGAATGATTTAGCCGACGCGTTTATCCAAAGCGACTTACAAGTATTCCAACTTGGTTGGGGTCAGAACACAGAGTTAATTCAGCACCCTGTAGCAAATGAGAGTTGAAGGTCTTGCTCAAGGACCCACATTGGTGACTTCAGTGGACCTGGGATTTGAACCCACAACCCTGAGATTGCTAGCCCAACACCCTAACCATTGAGCCACCACTAAATAAAGATTTTTAACTGAGATATTTTCTTTATTCAGATCGAGGACGTGGTATTTTGGTGTTCCCTAGTTTTTTGGAGCAGATTTAGATTTATACATAAAAGAATAATTGAACCAATAATACTCATTTCGGATTATTTGCTTCTTGTCGACTCTTTCCTCATTTTTTTAACCTCCTCTTTGTCCTCCCACCTGGCTGCCCCTTCCTCAACATCCTTCCGCCGGTAGAAACCTCAACCCTCCTCTAGACACGACTAAACCACCCCAGTCTCATCCCCCCTAACATTGTCTCCAAACATCTTTAAAGTCATTTCTGATTTTAGCTCTTCTTATCACTGCTAATGAGAATCGCAGCATCCTTATCGCCGTCTCTTCCCGTCTCCTCTTCTGCTTTCTGTTAACGTTCCCCGTCTCTAAGCTGTACATCGACGCCGACCTCACTACTGTCCTGTAAATGTTTTCATTCCATTCTTATTTGCTTAACCCCCCTCTTTCTGATTTTATTTAGACATAAAGATTTTGAAAAACAGAAAATTCATGGGCTCGCTGACGGAACAGAACATTCGTACCATAAGCAAACCAGGCATTCAGGAGATCCACTCGAGGTTTGTGTTTCATGATCCTACAATTCCTCACACATGTTCAAGAATTGTTTAAACACAGTCCTGTATGTTCGTTCAGCTGCAGAACTGATCCTCTGATAACTGGAACTGTTTACTTACAGAGCGACTCCATCGCAGAAACCAGCCGCCAAGAGGTGATTCATTCATTCATTCATTCATTATCTTCCGCTTAATCCTCTACGAGGTTCACGGTGGGGTGGGTTCCAGTGGGGCAGATACACCCAGGACAGGGTGCCAATCCATCGCTGGGCACACACTTACTGCCCCATAAATTGAGTGTATCTCTACAGGGGTTGGACAGTTAAACTGAAACAGCTGGTTTTAGACCACAATAATTGATTAGTATGGTGTAGCGCCTCCATTTGCGGCCAATACGGCGTCAATTGGTCTTGGGAATGACATCTACAAGTCCTGCACAGTGGTTAGAGGGATCTGAAGCCATTTTTCTTGCAGGATAGTGACCAGTAGGGGATGACGCGAGGCACTTGGCATATAGTGAGTGCTGTATGGGTAGAGTGGAAGAGGATGACGTGAGGCGCTTGGTGTACAGTGATTGGCACACGGGTAGAGTTTAAAAACCACTGCCTTTGACCTTTCACAAAATGGTTAAAAATAGAAACCCTCACCATAGGCGACTGGATTGAAGTTGTGTATGGGATCTGTGTTATGGAGAAGATTTTATTTTTCCTCAAGGTTGAGAAAGAGATTTTTTTTAGGACCTGAACTAAATGGACTGAAAATATATAAAACCAGGGCCACAATTTATTTGGCATTAGTGTTGCACCACTAAATAATTCTTTAATTTCTTCAGCTTGGAATATGTGCCCCATGGAATCATGAAAAACAGATAAACAAAAGAACATTCAAAATACTAGTATTTAGTTGCACCAACTTTGGCTTTTATAACAGCTCGCAGTCTTTGAGTCATAGACGTGATGAGTGACAAAAAGTATTCTTTTATAGCAGTTGCCAGATCAGGTTTTCAATCGGGTTGAGATCTGGACTATTTGCTGGCCATGACATCGATTGAATGTGTCTTTCTCCAAGGAATGCCTTCACTGTTTTTGCCCTATGGCACGGTGCGTTGTCATCTTGGAAAATTATTTCATCATCTCCAAACATCTGTTCAATTGAAGGGATGAGTAAACTGTTCAAAATGTCAGTGTGTAAACTAGTGCAGCCCCAGATCATCAAGGACTGTGGAAATTTGGCATTCTTCAGGCAGTCCTCTTCGTTAATCTCACTGGAACGGCACCAAAAGAAAGTTCCAGCATCATCAACTCGTCCAATGCAGATTCTTGACTCATCCACAGTCCTCATGACGGCCTCTCCTTAGCCCATTGCAGTCTTGTTCTTTTCTGTTTAGGTGTCAATGATGGTTTTCTTTTAGCTTTCCTGAATTGAAATCCCATTTCCTTTAGGCGATTTCTTACGGTTTTGTCACATACATTGGCTCCAGCTTCCTCCCCTTTATGCTTCATCTGTTTAGTTTCAAGACAAATGGCCTTAAGTTCTTTGTCTTGATGCATTGAGGTCTTTCTTGGTCTACCAGTGCGCTTGACTAACAACCATTCCATGCTGTTTGTATTTGATCCATATCTTGGATACAGCTGACTGCGAACAGCCCACATCTTTAGCAACCATGCATGAAGTTACCGTTTCAAGAAGCTTCACAATCCCCTCTTTTGTTTCAAGAGACATTTCTCTTGTTGGAGCCATGATCCTTGCCACTCCACTTTGTCCAGCAGCCCTCCAAGGTGTCATGACTGCAGGTGTTTTTAACCGCAGATCTAATCTGAGGCAGGTGTTTTTTAGGGAAAGGAAATTGACTGGGTGTGTCCTTCTTTTCTACCTCCAATTTGAGTGATTTCATACTTTTTTTCTTAGAATTGAGAGATTCCATATTTTTTCCACGTGCTTGCTCAATAGAAGTAACATTTACTTTGTTTTCACAATATTTTTTTTATTTCTTTCAGTGTTTCTGAATGCCAACAAGTTGCACTTTGGAATGACCTTATTATTGCATCATCTGAGTTTGTTCTACAGAATAAAATGTCTGAATGAGTGCTTATCTAAGATTGGTGATTCCATAATTTTTTCCAGGGGTTGTATCAGTGTGACATTTTTTTAGGCCAAGCAAACTATACTATCAATAATATTATGCAGTACATAAATATTAAATACTTGGGGAAGAATATCACCTGAGTGAATATTACCAGCGTTAAATATGGGGTGTTGGTTATATTCAAGACCAAATTATAATAATAGCATTATTTTCATCATACTTTCAAACGCACCGATTTGTTTATCTGGAACATTGCAAATACTGCGTAGTTTTTTACTGTGTTTTTAAAACCAGAATGAAAATTGCAACATTTATGTTACAGTGACATTCATTTAATTCTGTAGAAGAACAGTTAACACACCTCTTCCACAAACACTTGCTATAAAAAGGAGCCAGATTGATGATAGTACAGTGTAGCTGTTTTTTCCTAAACTACTGACTTGTGTTATTATATTATTTGGATAAAATGCTTACTGACAAAATATAAATGTAAGTGCTGTAGATCACATTTATTCCTCCATTCTGTTGATTGATGCAAACAATACAAAACAACACTGGCAACTTTCCATATTTAATGTTATATACTGAAATTTACATTTACATTTAGTTATTTAGCACATGATTTTATCCAAAGCGACTTACAGGTATCCCAACTTGGTTGGGGTCAGAATGCAGGGTTGATACAGAACCCTGGAGCAATCAGGGTAAGGGTCTTGCTCAAGGATCCATATTGGTAACTTTAGTGGACCTGGGATTTGAAACTCCAACCTTTCCTTTTGATAGTCCAACACCCTAACCACTGAGCTACAGGTACCATTTTTAAATATCTGTAGAGAAATGCGGTCCAAATTTTCCATTAATACATATTGTATTTAAAGTGATCATTGATTCAGAAATGTCAATAAACTTCCTTTATACAGGTTTATATGAAAGTTTAGGCACCCTTGGCCTTGAAATATTTTTGTATGTTTATTTAGAAGCAGTAAAGAGACTCTATAATCAACCAAGCAATATGTTTGGCAGACTTCATACACAGGTGCTCTTTTCTCATCACTGAAACCACAGGCTTAAAATCACACCTTTCCCCTGAATTGTGGGCATTATTTACTTTGATTTTCAAATGTTCAGACATTTGCTTTAATGATTGCTGAGTGCTGACATACGGTTTGAAAATTCAAGAGATATAGAAAACTTGATTTGATTCAAGGGCTTAGTGATTAGTACGACTGCCTCTCAGCGCTAGGGATCCAGGTTCAAATCATCCTTTTCTCCCCGTGTCACCGTGTTCCTTTAGGTTTTCCGGTTTCCTTTCACAGTTCAAAAACATATTTAAGATTAATGGGCTGCTCTTAATTGCCCCTATATAGTGTGTATCTGAGTGAGTAAGACCAGTGATTGATTGTTGCCCTATCCTGGGTGTATTTGCCCAGTACTCGAAACGTTCTCCCTTGGATGGATATGGGGCATGCTAGTATAGCATTAAGCAGAAGATAATGGATGTTACCATGTTCACCTCTCAGCGCTGGTCATCCAGGTTCGCATCCTAATCTGGGTGAAATTTTCATGTTCTTTGGTTTCCTACCACAGTCCAAAAACATGGAGGTATCAAGGTAAACTGGCTGCTTTAAACTGCTCCTATCTAAGTTGTCCCTAGTAAGTGTGTTTGTGTGTGTGTGTGTGTGTGTGTGTGTGTGTGTGTGTGTGTGCGCAGCAATAGATCTCTATATGGCGTCAAAACGGGTCCAAAAGTTTTGAGAACTCAAAAACAGAATTCGTAAGCAATTTTCTTCTTTACACATTTTTGCGTTCGCGCTTCTCATTTTTGCGATCACGTTCGATTTTTGTATTTACGACCCGTTTTAACGGGTGGGCGGGATCTAGACAGTAATTGGCTG
>JAOUQT010322093.1:0-14077 GCA_025769995.1 Xyliphius kryptos | reverse complement strand
CCAATCGCTTTAACAAGCTGCCTTTGCAAAACCCTTGAGCGCATAATAAACAGTAGACTAATATGGTACCTGGAAAAAAATCAGATTCTACATGAGAACCAGAGTGGCTTCAGGAAAAACAGAAGCACGATGGACAACCTGATAAAACTGGAATCATTTGTACGGGAGGCATTCCGATGGAAAGAACATGCAATTGTTATTTTCTTCGACGTAGAAAAGGCCTATGATACAACCTGGAGATACGGAATACTACAGGACTTATACCGGGCAGGGCTTCGTGGAAGGCTCCCGATCATAATACAAGACTTCCTATCTGACAGGCGTTTCAGAGTGAAAATTAACGAAACAATTTCAGAAAATCATACACAAGAAACAGGAGTTCCACAAGGATCCATCTTATCAGTGACCCTTTTCAACATAAAAATGAATGGTGTTGCCAGTGTACTTACACCAAGGACATTTTGCAGCATGTACGTAGATGACCTATGCATAGGATTCAAAAGCAGATATGGCACGTTATCCAACAAGCCAAAACAAACATTGAACAAATTCTACATACACCAAAAATGGCTTTAAATGGCTTTGAAATCTCTAAAGAAAAAACAACAGGGATCCACTTCTGTAAAAAACGAGGCCTCAACCCGGACCCAGAAATACTTATTGCTGGAACTCCAATTAGATTCCAAAAAGAAGTCAAGTTACACTTGATCCCAAACTCTCATACCCCACATCCAAACAATAAGGAAATAGTGCTGCTACCAGAGACTAAATATTATAAGAATGTTGGCAAACACCATCTGGGGAGCAGATACCTCAACACTCATGCACCTCTATCGAGCAAAAGTACGGTCGAAACTGGACTATGGTTGCAATCTATATGGTGCGGCTAGGAAGACTTACCTGAAAAAGCTGAACTTCATACAACATGAAGATTTAAGACAGGAGCATTTAGAACATCACCAATGCAAGGTCTATACATCGAAGCTCAAGAACCTCCCTTGCACCTGAGACATTTAAAGCTTGCACTCCAGTATATAACAAAACTCAAGAGAAATCCAAAAAACCCAGCCTACACAACTGTATTTTCACCAGCAAGATCAAGGGTACCTCTCTCTGAAGAAAAAATGCTATACAAATCTTGGGCAAAAGACTGGTACAACACTTAACCTGAACAACATAATTCAATACCAGAGACCGCTCATCCTACCATGGAACATAAGATGGCCTCACATAATCACGAATCTGATGGTATCAAACAAACTACACACCCAAATGAGTACCAATAGATCTTTGCCAGCATCAGAGAAAGATTCTCACAGTTCAACTTCATATACACGGATGGATCAAGATCAGAGGACCGGGTCACAGCAGCCATAGTCCACACAACCAACTCCTACACAGCTGACCTCCTGAAACAGAGCTCTATTTTCACCGCCGAAGCAACGGCTATATTGATGACCTTAATACATTGAAGACACAAGTTTAATTCAGACTATAAGATGTTCAGACTACAAGTCCTGTATACAAGCCATAGAAACTACATCCCAAAACCATCCAGTGATCAGCAATATACTGGTCAAAATGTTACATCTCACGGACAGGATGTGTGTTAAACTATGTTGTATCCCTAGCCACACAGGTTTTTCAGAAAATGAACAAGCAGACAAAGCGACACGAAAACTCAGTACTGCAGAACATAAAAATTCCGGCCACAGCCTTTAAAACAACAATACAAGCCTACATCAAAAAACTATGGCAACAGAATTGGGGACACCAGGAAATAAAAAACTTAATGAAATAACCCCAGCCATAAAAACCAGATCAATCATACACCTCCAAAACAAAAAGGATCAAACAATATGGACCAGATGTCGAATAAGTCACACGAAATTAATGGGAGAACCTCCACCAACCTGCGACACATGTAATATGATCATCACAATAAAGCACATAATACTGGAATGTAACAAATACAAGGACACCAGAAACAAACAAAACATATCCCAAGACCTACAAACAGCTTTAAATCCCAAAAAAATCATCAAAGCTCTTGACATCGGAATAAGGGCTCAATTGTAAACTCATAATAAGATAATCCACCTTCTGCCATGAGTAAGGCCGAAAGGTGATTCATGGTGTTAAAAACACAAACACAGGAAGGTCAAATCCTATAAAAAAAAAAGTTTACATGCTTCTAATTTTTGAAGACAAATCCAGACACTGCTGGTTTATTTAACATCCCAATGTTCATTTTTTTGTTATTTTCTGTTTTGTAATTATGTACATTTCTCTTCTTGTTTTAATTTGAAAAACAGTATGCAATTTTCCCAGTGCATGGAAATAAAAACTATTATAAAGATTTTGTGCTTAACAAGTGTAAACACTGCAATTTTTTTTGAACACAACTGTACTGATGACTCTGCAATTTTGTCTTTACTGCTGGATTTAGTCAGATCCATTTTGTAGTGTACAGCATTTCGTTGTGTTGTACTTGTACAGAACAATGACTATAAAGTTGAATCAATTAAGATTGCAGTTTGCTTTCCTTTCATTCATGATTTATAAAATGCAATTCAAAAGATTTTTGGCGTGAGAAGTGGGTGTGTTCAAACTTTTGACTGGTACGGTATAGTCACTTCAGTACTGTAGATTGGCTCTGGGTTTCAAAATGTACCTATATTAAGTTCACTAACACACTAAATTATATTTATTTAATAAACTTATTTAACTATCTACATTTGTTCTTAAAAACATGTCTTCCATTAACCTGGTAAATCATGTCCCTCTGACCGTGTGAGAACATTAGAATAGTATTTATTGTATGTAAAGTTTATAATTTCTCAGTAGCTATAGGTCTAAGACAACAGTGTTTGTTTTTCAGGGACTACTGACAAGTGGTTACATCATCTTGCTGTCCCGCGTCGGAGAGAAAGTCGCTGCTGAGATGAGAAAGTCTCTCTTTGCCTCTTTATTAAGGTTTAATCATAACTCATAATTTAGAATCAATAAAACTACATTGAAGAACACATAATACATAATATTTCACACTGCATCTGTAGCTTCCTGGAAGATTCTATTTAACAGTTAGAATTTCAAAATGAGTCTATATTACACACATGACTCAGTGAGATCTGTTTAATCCACCTTGGATATTTATACACTGTGTGTAAAATTATTAGGCAAATTATTTTGATCACATAATCCTTTTTATACATGTTGCCCTACTCCAAGCTGTATAGGCTTGGGAGCAAACTACCAATTAATTAAATTAGGTGATGTGCATCTCTGTTATGAGAAGAAGTGTGGTTTAATGACATCAACACCCTATACAAGGTGTGCTTAATTATTAGGCAACTTCCTTTTCTTTGTCAAAATGGGTCAGAAGAGGGACTCTGAAAAGTCAAAAATTGTGAGAAGTCTTGCAGAGGGATGCAGCAGTCTTGAAATTGCCAAACTTTTGAAGCGTGATCACCGAACAAACAAGCGTTTCATGGGGCAGTTGTAGGCTTGTGGTTAGATAACCAGCCTTGCAACCTGAAGGTCGCCAGTTTGATTTCCACTCCCACCAAGTACCATGGCTGAAGTGCCCTTGAACAAGGCACCTAACCCCCAATAGCTCTCCAGGCGCCGTGTAAAAGGCTGCCCACCACTCCGGGCACATGTGCTTACTCCACCAGTGTGTGCATTTGTGTGTTTCACTGCACGGACGGGTTAAATGTGGAGAACAAATTCTTCTGTGTGTAAGCACTGTAGGTAAAATAGATCACTTACATACTTATGTATGTGATCCTAAACTAAACAAATAGCCAACAGGGTCGCAAGAAGCGTGTTGGAAAAGAAAGGCGCAAAATAACTGCCCATGAATTGAGGAAAATCAAGCGTGAAGCTGCGAAGATGCCATTTGCCACCAGTTTTGCCATATTTCAGAGCTGCAGTGTTACTGGAGTATTAAAAAGCACAAGGTGCGTGATACTCGGGGACATGGCCAAGGTAAGGAAGGCTGAAAAACAACCACTTTTGAACAAGAAACACAAGATAAAACGTCAAGACTGGGCCAAGAAATATCTTAAGACTAATTTTTCTAAGGTTTTATGGACTGATGAAATGAGTGACTTTTGATGGGCCGGATGGATGGGCCCGAGGCTGGATCAATAAGGGCAGAGAGCTCCACTCCGACTCCAGCAAGGTGGAGGTGTGGACTGGTATGGGCTGGTATCATCAAAGAAGAACTTGTGGGACCCTTTCGGGTTGAGGATGGAGTGAAGCTCAACTCCCAGATTTACTGCCAGTTTCTGGACGACACCTTCTTCAAGCAGTGGCACAGGAAGAAGTCGGTATCATTCAAGAAAAACATGATTTTCATGCAGGACAATGCTCCATCACTGTCTGGCTAGTAAAGGTCTAAAACGAAAAAATGACACGGCCCCCCATTTCATGTATTATGTGAGTATAAAAGAAAACGATGATACTATTTTTAACTGATTAAAATTTAATCTAATTATCTTAACCACTTAATTTTGGGGAAGGCGGGGGTTTCCCACGCCCATCCAGGGGAGAACGTTTTGGGAGCTGGGCAGATACACCCAGGATAGGGTGCTAATCTATCGCTGGGCACACACTTAAAATATATAGGGGCGATTTAGAGTTACCAATTCACCTTGAATCCTTGTTTTTGGAATATGGGAGGAAACCCACCTGTACATGGAAGACTATGGAAACTCCACCCAGAGTGAGATTCAACCTGGATGCCCAGTACTGAAAGGCGGACACTGAAACCGCCATGCCATCGTACATGATGTTTCTGCAACATGAATTATTTAAGTAGGTTTTAATGTTCTACTTTAACACTCTTCCTTAATTCACTTATTTATTCAATTAATAAATGTTATTAAAGCCAACCCTAAGCTAATCCAACCTAAGAGCATTAAGTGTAAATCTACCCTATAAACTTCATGACACAAAGTATGTAGAACCTCTCTTAAACTGTTCTGGCTGCTTTATTAATTTCCAATAAAGAAACCTAGAAAGTCCAAATTGCCAAGTTTGTAAAAATACCTTTTTGCAAAGCAATTTTCATTCGTCCACCAGTTCCATCTCAGTCCTTTATTAACGTTATTGGTATGTTGATTTTAAATGATGGCCCCTTCTCTAGAAATTGTACCAGATCAAATTATCATCATCTTCAGATCTTACATTCATAAAGCCTAAAGGAGAATGTGATTAATGCACAGAAAAAAATCAGGGAGCTTTATATTAAGGCCTGTGGTTTTCGAATAACGAGACAATGGTGTCCATAACATTAATGGCTTGTTTTTTGTTGTTGTTTTTTTGTTTTTACAGACAAGACATTGCATTTTTCGACGCCAATAAAACCGGGCAGCTGGTGAACCGACTCACCGCTGACATTCAGGAGTTCAAATCTTCTTTCAAGTTGGTGATTTCTCAGGTAAACTCTAGCTAGAAGAAGGAAATGTCTTCCCCCAAACTATTCCAACCTCGCTCACAGTACTAGTGATCCTATACTTAAATTGACAGTAAAAGTATGGACACGCCTCCTTTTTGCTCAAATGTCCGTTATCTTACCATAAAGCTGTAGTTCTACAATTTCAGACTGTAGTCCATCTGTTTGTGGACTACAGTACATACTATGTTAATCCCCTTTACTCTGTTTCAGTGGTCGCAACCCCAATAGTACCACCACAGAGCAGGTATTATTTGGTTGGTGCATTATTCCTATCCCATCAGTGTCACTGCTCACCCTCACCGCATCTGTGTCACTACAGAACTGACAAACAGTATACCACCCGAATTTTACCTGTTTAGTGATGCTCCTGACCAATAAAGAACAGAGAACCAACAAGGGACTAACAAAAACAAAGAAACCACATGGACTACAGTCTGTAATTGTAAAACTACAATGTCCATCTATATGGTAAGTGGAGGAAATGGACAATGGAGCAAGAAGGTGTATCCAAACCTTTGACTAGTGTATGTTTACACTGCAAGGTTAATATGAATGAACCCTTAGTAAGATCATGTCTGTGTGCTCAGGGGTTACGCAGCATCACACAGACAGTCGGCTGCTTCGTATCACTGTATGTGATCTCCCCGAAGTTGACAGGACTCATGATGGTGGTGCTGCCATGTCTGGTTGGAGCCGGAGGCCTCATCGGGTCACTTTTGCGCAAACTGTCCAGAAAAGCTCAGGAACAGGTACAGCGTCATTCCTGAAGTGTGTGTTCACTGTGGATATCTTCCATCCATCCATCTATTCATCATCTTCCGCTTAATCCTCCATTAGGGTCACGGTGGGGTTCCCCATACCCATCCAGGGGATAACGTTTTGGGCCCTGGGTAGATACACCCAGAACAGGGCGCCAATCTATCGCTGGGCACACACTCACTTAACAGGGCAATTTAGGGCATTCAATTTACCTTGAATCCACATCTTTGGACTGTGGGAGGAAACCCATGCGGACAAAGAGCGAACATGGAATCTGGATTTGAACCAGGAATCCCCAGTGCCAAGAGGCGAACGTGCTAACCACTAAGCCCACTGTGGATTTCTTTATATTCTATTTGGCCCATGAAGCATCTTAAACTTAAACTCTTTTTCGAACGCTTACTTCTCTACCAGAATAGCGGGGAGGTTTGTTTCTGGTGCTGGGCAGATAGACCTAGGGTAGGGTGCCAATCCATTGACACACACACAATTGCATTTACATTAAGTCATGTAGCAGACGCTTTTATCCAAAGTGACTTACAAAAAAAACAAAAAAGAAATCAGTAGTTAAAGAGAAACCAGCTACCTATTTCACGGGTGGCACGGTGGCTTAGTGGTTAGCACATTTGTCTCTCAGTGCTGAGGATTTCCGGTCTGGGTGGAGTTTGCATGTTCTTCCTGTGTCCACATGGGGTTCCTCAAGAGTTCTCCGGTTTCCTCCCACAGTCCAAAAACATGGATTCAAGGTAAATTGGCTGCTATAAATGGCACCCTCTAGTAAGTGTGTGTGTGTGTTGTGTGTGTGTGTCCAGGGATAGATTGGCACACTGTCCTGGGTATATATGCCCAGCAACAAAGACGTTTTCCCCTGGATGGGCAAGGGAAACCCCAACGCCACCCTAGCAGAGGATTAAGTGGAAGGTAATGAATGAATGATCTGCATTTTACTCTCATCAGAAAAATGCTTTTCTTTAATACCTTTGGCCTCTAACACTTTAACAAATTATTTCTGATCTCTGCTGATAGATTTCGAAAGCTACGGGCGTGGCAGACGAGGCCCTGGGCAATGTCCGTACCGTGAGAGCCTTTGCCATGGAGGACAAAGAACAGGAGTGAGTCCTTAACCCTTCATGTTGAAGTCAGTTTTGGGAAAAAAAAGGCATATTTCATGCCAGCTGCGTTAAAGCTATTTACAGGTTTGTTTGTTGTCAAATCAGTGGAATAGTTAATGAAGCAGCAGCTGATGACCCATACATAGTGTGTTTAATCTTCTGGTAATTACGTGCAGTTCCATGATGTCCTATTTTATTATTTTGTATGGAGACATTTGTCATAAAGCCTTATCATATTTATAAAATGTATAGTTCTGGTCCTTAAATCTGATTGGCTGAGCCGTTTGTCCTTTTCACTGCACCTACTGAACTTGCTGACTGAATATGTATTATAATGTAATCACATAAAGAATGCGCACAGAATGTGCACAGATGCATTTCCCATTTTAAAAAAATGGGAAAAATGTCCTGTGTCAGTTTTATCCCACATTTGAGCTGAAATTTTATATGATACAGGACATTTGCCGTGGAAGTGGAGAAGTCGGCTGCAATGAATGAAGCTTTAGGAACAGGAATCGCAGTCTTTCAGGGATTATCCAACGTTGTGTTGAACTGTAAGTGCTGCATCCTCTTTTAGTGAATTCCATGTGCAATATTTCACAATATAAAACGGGTAGTTCGATCCTTAAATCTGATTGGCTAAGCCGTTTGTCCAGCTGTGACATTATTGACAATAATGCATACTTGTGAGCACTTCACATTTGTATCAATGCATGATATACATTATTTCAAATCATGTACAATAAATGGACACACAGATTAATATAATCAGTGAGCCGATTCCCGATGAGCACTAATTTGGTAACCTGCTACTTAGAAATCAATGTTCACTTGAAACCCTACTAGATTAGATCGTGGAAGACCACATTAATGATAATCTAGTTATTACTGTTTTTCTCCACAGGTTTAGTCTTGGGCACTATATTTGCTGGTGGGTCATTAATGGCTCACAATGACATGACTCCTGGTGACCTCATGTCATTTTTGGTTGCCTCGCAGACTGTTCAAAGGTCAGAGCACCTAATTTACTCTACAATAATACAATATTTTTTTAATACAAAAAACTTAACGTCTCATAATTTTATCCCAGCTTTGTTTTAACAGTCAATGTCAAAAAAACTGAGAAAAATACATGAAATAAGAAATAAAAATTAGTTTAAATATCATTAAAGGAAATAAGTATTTGCCCCCTAGAAAAACATTTAATACTTGGTGGCAAAACCCTTGTTGGCAAGCACAGAAATCAGACATTTCTTGTAGTTTTTATAGGGTTTGCTCACACTTCAGGAGTAATAATGGCCCACTCATCTCTGCAGATCATCTCCAAATCCTTAAGGTTTTTAGGTTTGCATTTGGAAACTCAAAGCTTCAGCTCTTTCCATAGATTTTCTATGGGATTGAGGTCAGAAGACTGGCTAGGCCATTCCATAAACTTGATATGGCTGTATGTTTTGGGTCGTGTTGGAAGACCCATACACGTCCCATGCTTGATGGTGGGGATGGTGTTCTTAGGGCCATATCCTGTATTTTTCTTCCTTCAAGCGCTCAATTTTGGTATTATCTGACAAAAATCACAGCACCTTCTCCCAGTCTCTCTCGGAGTCATTAATATGTTCATTAGCAAACTTGAGGCGGGCCTGAACATGAGTTATTTGAGCAGAGGAACATTGCATGCACAGCTGGATTTTAAACTATTATGTCTCAGTGTATTACCAATGCTTTTATGGAGACTGTGGCCCCAGCTCCCTTGAGATCATGAAACTGCTTTTGCTGGCCTTTTATACATTGTGTTCCAAATTATTATGCAAAAAGTGTTTATGGGTGATAAGGTAAGATTTTTCAGTTAAACTCATTGATGGTGATGTTTTAGGCCTCTTTATATCACTGAAAGCAATTGCAGACACCTGTGCTAATTAATTTGGCAGGTGTGTCCATTAAAGGAGGGAGCTTTAAAAAGTTTACAGGTTACTCTGGATCCGTGGGCCATAATTTCGTTTTTGTAACATGCTACATGTTATGAAAATGACAATAAAGCCTCCTTGAATCCTTGAATTCATACCATTGTATTCTCTGTGCAACGGTGCAAACCAAACCGTGTGACCTGTACCAAAAAGTTCGTAACGAATACAACATACCATTACACCTCTAGTGGTTAGACTTTCATGGTGGACGAAAGGCCTTTGTTCACAATCTCAGTCCAATTATAAATTACAATGTGTAGAAATTATGCTTAACCTTATCAGTTTACTGTGATAATAATTAAATAGTTTACAGATTTATTTTAGGTCCATAATAGAAGGCCGATTCTGTGATTTGACTGCCCTACAGATAATTAAACTGGAATTTCATGGTCAACGGTAAGACCACATCTATAACCTTCTCTGCAGGCTATTGAGCTGCAATTCAGTGTCTGCAAACAAAAAGCCAAAAGCCTTTAAAAATGCTGGAACTAACAATTACAGGTCTGGAAGGACATCAACAAGGAAGATGCCAGTCCGCTGGTGGTGTGTACTAAAATTCAACTGCATATGATTTGCAACTAAATATTGAACATGACAACTTTATTTATGATTATGTTAAATTATTCAATTACTTATGGTCAGCTAAAATGGGTGGACTGCATAAAAGGGCTGAGATTGCTACATGGTTCACTTAATATAGATGTTAATACCCTCAAATTACAGCTGGCACTGCAGGACTGAATCTTATGGTCTTTTGTCATTTTCAGGTTTTTATACTGAGCCAAAACAAATACGTAGCTGTTCAGTTTTAAGTATTTATGGACTTTGTGCTATATGCATAAAAATCGCCCTAAAATAACCACTTGCCACATCTGTTAGACTTCAACAAGAACAATACACATCACCAAGCCAATATCAATACGTAGAATGTGCTTGTCTATTCCAAATGATTAATAGGTAAATGTTTGTGTGGTAATAAGATACAGGCACTTAAATTCCTAAATATATGTACAAATGGAGTACAGTACCAGTCAAAAGTTTGGATATACCACATTTTGGCTCCATTTATCTTCATCCATGTTATTATGTCGATTTACAGATGGACGTTGTAGTTCTACAATGGCAGACTGTAGTCCATAGTTGACTACAGTACATACTTTGTTAGTCCCCTTTTTTTCTGTTCTCTAATCGTCAGGAGCCCAACGGTAGCACCACAGAGTTGGTATTATTTGGTTGGTGCATTATTCCTATCCCAGCAGTGTCACTGGGGTGTTTAAATGAAACTACAGCAGCACAGCTGCACTAAAATCCCCTCAACTTATCAGTGTCACTGCAGAACTGACAAACAATCCACCACCCAAATTATACCTATTCTGTGATGGTCCTGACCAATAGAGAACAGAGAACCAACAGGGGACCAACAGAAACAAGAAAACAGATGTATTACAGTGTGTAATTATAAAACAACAAGTCCATTTATATGTTAAGTGGAGAAAATAGACGATGTACCAAGAAGGTGGTGTCCAAACTTTTGACAAGTACTGTAAACATATATAAAAACGGGGTAGTGTCGGTCTTTACATCTGATTGGTTGAGGCACTTGTCTAGCCGTGACATTATTCACAAAAACCCACACCTCTGGCCGCTTCACATTCGTATAAATGCGCGATAAAAAAAAACTTGTTTTCCCAAAGCTTTTCAAAAACTACATTCTGTTATTTGGCCACTAGATGGAAGTGTTTGATTGTTAAAAAAAAAAAAAAAACGTTTACTTGCGGTCAGGGTTTATTTTTAAAAACTAATTTTGTTGCAGAAGAGTTTATTAGCGATTTTGCTTTCACTAAGCACTCAAGGTTGGGCATTATTGTAAATAAATCACGGGAAAGAGGTGTAACGGCACGGTTTCTTCACAATAATGCATGCCCTCTTGTGGCTTATTGCCTTATCAAACACCAAATGTATTTTATATCATTTATTATTGTGTAAAACCATACAATTTGAGACATACTTTATTTTCCACCTGACTGTATGACCCCCACATTGGTATGAAGTTATGCTCATTCCCAAAACGTTTGTAATAATAGTAAAATCTCCAAAAATGTATTCGTATGTTGTAGCATTTAGCATGAAACTAGACCTCAAGTATCAAGAGATTCATGTTGTATTCTCTATCGACACTTTTAGTATGTGACTGACACATAAGAACAGTTGGTCCTTGGCCAGCAACAGAACTCCCACAACGTGAACCTGCATGGTACCTGGATCAGTTAAAAATGCTCTATGAAATGAATAATCCTGCAGCTGAGGGTACGTTTGTTCAAGAGCTTTTGCTTTGCTGACTAGTAAACGTAGGGGACCGAAGGCCAGCCTGGTGCGTAAAGCATTATATTATCATCTGTGTCTCCTTAACTGAGACATTTTTGAAAGTACCTTGAACAGTCCTTGATCAAATGCACATGTTTAAGCAACATGCCTTGAATGCTTGCTATAAATACTTGTTATTAGGGGCAATCCGTTTCAATAACCTGCACTTACAAATGGATTCAGAGCTCCGTTTATGAATCGAGTCCTTTGGTAGACTGTGCTGCTACATACATGTACATACAGGAAGCAGAGCTAGTCACAATACACTATATGTTTGCTTGGTGATGACATTGCTTATTTGAATCCTGTCAGTTTTAATGCTCTTCAGGAAGGACATAATCCAATGGTAGGCTGTTAGGGATTAGGGAAATTTAATTACCTCAGGGGCTCTTAGAGCTCTCCCATTTTCACTCTCACATATTCAGAGTGTAAACAGGATGTAGTTTCACAGGCCACAAGCACTAGCATGTCTAAGGGAACTGGTGGAAAGGTGCAAAGGTGTAGACCAAATGCGATTAACTAAAGAAAATATGCTGCGAAAACATAAACTACAACAATTTCACATTTAATAAATGAACAAAAACAGAAGTCTTATCTAAAGCGTTCTGTCAAATACAGTCAGTTCTAGCAGGGATTTGCACCAGCGGCTCTGTGTTTTGGAGAAGTTTTCACTATGTAATTTCTAACGTTAGATTGCATCACAATCAGAATGCAATTTAACTAGTTATTAGAAAATTGTTAGATTTAATTATATTTTGATCTCTTTATTCTAATGGCATCAAATAGAGTCAGGGAATTCACCCTTTTCAGAATTCACTCTGCATTTAAGGTGATTAAATTTTTTCCAGCCTTCTGGGTCAAAGAAAAAAATGGTTCCGCCTGTCAAGTTCGTAGTAAAAGGTGGTCCATTATTTCCGAAATGCTTTGCGCTGATATGAAAATGTGAATATAAATCATGGTTGTAATCAGATTTATCCTGCTGCCCACCAAAAACGTGTCCTACTTCAGTTTCCTCATCTTGGCAGCAAAAGTTTTACTGACGGAAACCTATATTACCTTGTGTTAGGTGGCCAGACATTAATGGACAAAAGTATTGGGACATGTCGCTTAATCGCTGAAGTCAGATGTTTGTGCCGGGTGGCATAGAGGTTACCATGTTTGCCTTCCAGCACTGGGGATCCAGGTTCAAATCCCAATCTGGGTGGGGTTTCCTTGATTTGTTTGCGTAAATATTCTCTGGGTTCTTCTGGTTTCCTCCCAAAAACATGGATTCAAGGTCAATTGGCTGCTCTACTTTGCCCCTATCTAATTGCCCCCATTAAGTGTGTGTGAGCCTAACTGCATGCATGATTGCTGCCTTGTTCTAAATGTATAAAATAAGTATATACTCCCTTGGATGGGCATGGGAAACCCCCCAGTGACCTTAGTCCCTATTATAGGATTAAGCAGAAGATGAAGATGTGACATATTCATTCGCAAAGCAGGCATTTTTGACAATTCTTAGCTTTGTAAGAACACTTTAAGGAAGGCATCTACCTGGTTCAGCTTGACTTTAATCACAAGCACGAAGCAGAGATTTATAAAAACACGATGGTATGGCAATGCAGGCCCATCACCCAACAGTGTCTGACCGCACAAATGCTCTTCCGGCTAAATACTGTAAGACAAACTTTACACAGAACAATTCTAAAGTCTTGTATCACAATATCCAAGAAGAGAAGAAGCTGTCAAAACTACAAAAGTGATACCAGTTTCTAATGGAATGTTATAAAAAGTCTGTGGATAGAACATGTAGGTGTCCCAATGCTTTTTGTGTATTTGGTGCGATGCTATAACTTATATACTTTCACTTTAAAAATGCAGTTTGCTTAAAAGTTATTGGCTTTGAAAATGTATATAAAAGGCCAAAGATATTCAGATCTAGAAAAACTTGAATAGCTTCTTTTATACAAATTGACATACAGAAGGGCTTTGTTTTTCCATGTAAACATTTCCTCCTTCTTGTACAATGTCACATTGTGTAACAACCAACAAGATCAGCCACAAAAAAACACAGAATAAAAAAAAACAGATAAATAAATAAAAAGGATGCAGGGGGTGGATTCAGTTAAACATACATTCGGGTCAAATATAATATTTGATTACAGGGTTTGATTAGTGCTTCACATAGAATTGTGTTTTTTTTTGTAAGAAAGCATTAGTATTAGATCGGTTTGAAAATACCTGTTTGAAGAATGCAGTTATTTAGTTCTAATATGACAAAAGGGAGAAATAGCAGCTGTGTGACCTCAGTGGGGTTAAATGAGTGAATCGTCCTGATGCTACAACCATAAGAGCAGAGAACTTAAGTTGGTGTGTGTGTGTGTGTGTGTGTGTGTGTGTGTGTGTGTGTGTGTGTGTGTGTGTGTGTGTGTGTG
>JAOUQT010322084.1:0-14078 GCA_025769995.1 Xyliphius kryptos | reverse complement strand
GAAAGCAGAAGATGCAGGGGACAGAGTGAGGTGGAAAAGACTGACATGCTGTGGCAACCCCTGATAAAAGGGAGAGGGCGAAAGAAGAAGAAGAAGATTCATAAAGAACCACCATGCACAGACATATGCAAGACATTGTTTTCAGCTGTTGTATTCTTTGTGTAAAGCCAATCTTGAACAAAAGACAGTATCAGAAACGTCTAAAGACAAAAGGGACTGGACTGCTGCCGAGCTCATTAAATGTAGGCGGAAAGTTGGTGGAATAATAATAATAATAAAAATAATATGTGTGATCAATCACTGGAGAATGTGGAAGGTTTGGAGCAAGTGGTTTCTTTAAAGTATTTGGGACTAAGAAATGCTAAAAGACACCTCTGAAAGTTCTTGAATACCTCATGAATGAAAATGATGACCACAAAACAAGTCTACAAGATGGGCAGTACAGAAGAGAAATTACTGAACCACATAAAATCCTGTAAGCTACATTCTTATGGTCATGTGATGAGGCACCCACATAACAGCATTGAAGTAAGTGTATTGACAAGACTTGTGGAAGTCTGACAATAACCTTCATTATGTTGATTATATTATCGGGGACCAGACTTCTATCATTAAAATGAGACAGAGAGAATTGGAGAAAGGTGATTCATCCATGCAGCCAAATATAAACGTTATGATGACGTATGATGACACTGAATCATGGTAAAAGTCAACCCACTATTTACTTTATCACACAATCGAATACACTTCAGAGGCAAGATATTTAATGTTTAAACTGATAAACTTTATTGTACTGTATTTTGCAAAATACTAATTTCTGATTTGATGCCTGCAACACGTTCCATGTTTACAAATGTTTTACATCACCCTTTCTTTTAATAACACTCCATATGTATTTGGTTAATGAAGACAGTAATTGTTTAAGATTTGTATGTGGAATTGTATGCCATTCTTGCTTGATGTACAACATTTGCTCAACAGTCCTGGGTCTATGTGGTCAGATTTTGCTTTTATATAACGTAACTCACTTTTTCATAGGGAGACAGGTCGGGACTGCAGGCAAGCCAGACAAGTACCCACACTCCTGTACTACAAAGCCACACTGTTAAATGTCACACATGCAGAATATCGCTTGACATGGTCTTGCTGAAATAAGCAGGGACATCCCTAAAAAAGACATTGCTTGGATAGCAGCATATGTTGGTCAAAATCTGTATGTATTTTCAGCATTAATAGTGCCTTCGCAGATGTGCACACCCCCATATCATCAGAGATTCTGGCTTTTAAACTTTGTGCTGATAACAAACCGAACAGTCCTTTTCCTTTTTGGCTCAGAGAACACAACATCCATAATTTCCAAAAACAATTTGAAATTTGGACACTTTTTAACTTTTCATAAGTCCATCTCAGATGAAGCAGTTGGTTTTTCTGGGTGTTATTGATATATGGCTTTTGCTTTACATGGTAGAAGTTTAACTTGCATTCAATGTTGGTTTCAGCCGCTTACTTGAAGAGATTTCTCCAGATTCTCTGAATCTTTTGAAGATATTATGGACTGTAGATAATAAAATACCTAAATTCTGTGCGATTGCACATTGAAACAATGTTCTTAAACTGTTGGACAATGCAGTTGTTCACAACATGGTTAACCTCACTACATCCTTGCTTGTGAATGATTGAACCTTTTGTGGATACTCCATTTATACCCAATCATGAAACCTGTTTCCAATTAACCTGTTCACTTATGGGATGTTTTAAACTGGTGTGTTCTGAACATTTCTCAAATTTTTTGTCTTTTCTTGCCACGTCCCGACTCTTTTGAAATGTGTTGCAGGCACCAATTTTAAAATTAGCAAATATTTGCAAAAAACAAACAAGTTTATCCATTTGAAGCTTACATATGTTGTCTTTGTATATTTAATTGAGGGACAGTGGAAATACTGGTAGGACAATGTTAAAGATGAAGCTAACAGGCATCAGGCACAGAAGAAGACCAAAGAGTATTTATTTAATGTAGACATGCAGATATCTGGTGTGAGAGCAGAAGATGCAGAGGAAAGAGTGACTCACTGTGGCGACCCGTGTTAAAGGTAAAGGCCGAAAGAAGGAGATTTGAATATGGGTTGAGAAAGATTTGTAAATCATTGTATTTAGTTTTTATTTGTTTTACACAACGTTCCAACTTCTTTGGATTTGAGGTTGTAGTATAGTGTAGATGTCTCAACAGGACTGATTTTTAAAATCCTGCCCATTTCCACTTAAATACATTGTGTTTCAACCAAAGATCAGCTGCGATTGTCCTGCTCCTGTTTGCCACATTACTCATGTCAGCTGCTCCTGCTCCTTCTGTGTAGAGTTTGCCTGTTGTCCTGTCGGGCTTGTCATCAACTCTGATATTATGCATCTCATATGTAAAAAGAAGATTCCTGCATTCTCACATTTACACACTTGACTAGAGCAAAGCCGGCGACAAATGAACTATTTTTTTTACGTAACAGTAATATGGTGGGTGTCATCTCAATATAAACTGTGAGGGTAATCCTTAAGTGCCTTAGAGATGAAATAATAATTCTGTATTCCCAAAATTATAATTTTTTTCTATTGTTTTAGTGTTATATTTCTTTGTGAATCTTTCTTCTTGCTAAATGCATTGATGAATTTACTATTGACATGACAATTATCAATTCACAGATCATGTATTAATTTCCTGGATTTTTCTTCAGTATAATTGGTCCTGCTCCCTCACTGACTGTATTCAGTAACTGTCCTAGAGCGGGGAATACTGCCATGTTATCAAGGGTAAGCTGAAGTAGCATATGAATATGAAAAGTCCACCTAAGTTACAATAGGACATGAACTTAGTTTGTTCACTAATCATTCTCTATACACACTAATAACTTTAAATTCTTTTATTTTTACAAATATCAGAAGGATAGGTTATGATGTTGCCTGTAATTGATCAACATAGCCAGGCATAAACATGGTGGAATAAGCAATTTGTCACAAAGCATTGAGACCCAAGGACAACTGAACACCTAAATCTTAGATACTCACATGATATACAATTCCAGTTGCATTATGCCAGGGAACAATCAGTGGGCCAAATCTTGAACAACTGCGATATAAACTGCAATTAATATGTCAAATGTTTAACATATACCTTATTTAGCTTTACCCAAACTGTCAAAGAAGTGTGGTACCATTTGAACCATTCCTCTAGAAATACTTATCATAGCGATCCAGGCAAATACACTTGTTTTTTTTGCCTGCTTGTTTGCGAAATAAACTGCTTTTGAAACCAAGGTGGGTGTTATCTTCAAAACAACAAGTTTAGTGAACATATATTTATATACAGTATAAATATATTCACTGTATTTGTACAATATATGTTTATGTACCTTGCATAACTGCATGAACCCATAGTGCGCAATACAAATTTGTACATACACCTGGAATGATGCTTTAGTGGCTGCCCTCACTTTTGTGGTCATCTTTAAGAAAAATGGATGATGTCCTTATAACTGGGATTTTATTCCTTTAGTTCTCTTTTTCTCATCTTGCTTTATTGGAGGGGAAGTCAGTTTCGTAGTTTTAGTGAATAATCTTAAAATTACACATCACATATCCCTTCTTCTGTATAGCAATGGCAGATGAGGCAATCTCAGTTCAAATATGACATTACAAAATGTAGGTTTTTGGATTTTTACTTGGTCCCCAGTATTTTTTATACCCTATCTAGAATTTTGAAGAAATAAATTAGAGGCTTATTAGGCAACACTGTAGCTTGCTACAGTTTTACGTGCATACATGTCTGCCCATGTGTCAGTTTAGATATCAGACTGACCGTTCCTGTATTTCAATAAAGTAACAAATTTCATAGTGAGGACGGATGATAGGCTTTTTATTTTTATAAATTTAAATAATTTATATTTTCCTAATGCCATGTTATCTACCCACGCTGCCTTTGCAATCGACCAGTAGAATGTTAACGATTTATTGGGTACCTCTATTTTACAAATTGGTAATCACCTATATCTTACTAATGATGTCACCACTATTGTTCCTGCTATTAAAGGGACAAAGGTATTGGTAATGTGGCACCAAGGGTTGTACTGTAGCTCTTTGCCCTATGGAAGTATAGGCTGCTGTTCCCTTACCTCTTTATGCACGCATGAGAATGGAAAATTAAAAAGGGACTCACAATTATCCTGTTAAAGATAACATGGTATTTTAATGCAGTACTCTGTCCCGGTGCCTGTGTGACTTGTGTAGCTTGTTACAATAATATGGCACTTCCACATTTTAAAATTGGAGGCTTGAGACATTGTAAGATATAGGATATTGTATATGTTACTCTGCTGATTAAACTATATGGACCCAGAAAGCGATGCTGTATTTTTAAGACACAATGTCTCATGTAAAAAACACCTAATTAATTACTTTACCACCTGCCTTAATTCAGATATTCAGGCATCAGATATTCAGTTTATTTTTGCAAAGGGTCAGTTGACAGGGGCAGTTGGTACTACGGCTTACAGCCTCAGAATAATTTGGTATAAACCATCTATAATACCCTAAAAAGTGTTGCACCTTTATGGTCCTTGGAAGTGGGAATGCTGCAATTACTGCTGTCTTAACAGTTTGCAGACACACCTCACATGATCCAGGTGGAAGCCCAGATACTTTAACTCCACCTCCAAATTACACACTTTTTGGGGTTGGCTAAGAGCTGCACATGCCTCTGTGACTTCAGGATCATCTATAAATAATAATGTCATGCATGTATGCTATGGCATAAGCTTGGTGGGGGCACAATAGGATGACATTACTATTGCAGTCACTGTGGAACCCCTCGATTACACCCAATTTGAAAATGGCCTTCCTGTGTCAATAGTTGTTTCTTGTCTTTTGGAATTCGGTAGGGGTGATGACGCATGAGCACCCCTGGGGCAGTCTTATATGTGATGTGTAATGAGTGAGGGAACAGAACACATCAGGAAATTCCTTCTTGCATTGGGCAACCTTAGTAGCTTGTGCAGGGGAGAGATGGGTGTCAGTTGGGAAGAGATGGCTTTCAATTGAGACCAGAGTGGGAATTTTGAATTATGTTCCTTTCCCAGCTTATCTTGTTCCAGAACTACAGAAGCGATTGAAGCAGTCTCTGTTTCTTTCTTCATACTGAAAACACCAGTGGTTGTAGCTACATATGTCAAATCGTAGTATGCTCATAAATGGTCACAGTTTGCTTAGTTTGTGCTTTAAACCCTGCTACAATGTGGCTTAAAAGGCTAGTTTCCTAGTTTTGGCATCAAAGTTTGCAGTATATACAGAGCACTATGATTTTATTAACTGTTTCATCTAGATGTATTTTTAAAAAGTACAACCTCTCAAAAAATTTTGGAATCACCACTCTTGGAGGATGTTTATAATTTTTTCGTAAAATGAAATAAAACAAAGACAAGCTTCAGAATGCTTCATGCATCAAAACGAGCATCTCTTGGCATAGATACTGCTCATTACCATAAAAGCTCCTGCCTTTACAAGAATGCCAGGATCCATGCAAGACTCTCATTTTTAGAACTGCTACAATGTGGTACTTACGTGCTTCTGGGCCGGTGATGGTATCCGCATATATTACTGGGCCACAGCCTATTTGTGTGCAGTAATATAGATAAAACCTATAGTGGCTAAGCGGCTCCAGATCCTTAAGTTGCCACTTGTTTGTATCTGGGTTGGTGATGTTGACAATTAGGAGGGGTCCAGCTTCATCTGTGTTGTTAACTAACAGAAAAAAAAATCAGAAATTCAAGATGAAGGTGCAGATTGCTATATTGTTTTTTTTAACACACAAAGCTGGAAGGACAGTTTTTTTTGTTTGGTTATTTAGTCAATGAATCCAATATTTTTTTACTTATAAGATGACCATTCTTAAAGACCCAATAGCAGCAGCTTAGTGAACTCCTGGAAACAATCCAACAAAAACCTAATTGCATTGACCTGCAAGAAAAGTTACACAGCCTCTGTGAGTCCTCTAAAACAAATCCAACCTAGCTATCTCCACCCCAATCCTATTTAACATCATCACCCTGGGATAATTTACTGGACTGTATCCCAAAACTGTATCCTGATAAACTGGCCACTTCAGCCTTTTTTAGGAATGTTTTGAACGAACTGACTGGGTAATATTCAGGAAAGCTACATTCTACGGTTACACAACAAACTTCACATCAACAGTCATCAGCTACATCAGCAAGTGCATTAATGACATAATGATCTCCAAGACAATCACAATATGCCCCAAACCAGAAGCCATGGAAATTTTGATCAGTAGTTAAGGCAGCCATGAGACCCATAAGGACCAAATTGTCTTGGGCCATCAGAGAGGTTAAGCGTGTACATGTTCAGAAATCACAACCACTTCCGGAACAGCTGTGGCATATGGTGCATGTGGCTGGTCATCCAAGCCATCACTAACTACAGGACAACACCACTTGCCTGTGACAGTAACCACTCCCTTCCTAATGTGTTAATTTTCTTTTATTTAGGTGTGACACACAAAACAATGTGACTGGGAGAACGATCACCGCAACCTCCCAGCGATCAGGTGCTGATGTGAAGAAAACTTTAATCAAACTTATCTCATGGAATGCTGCTGTTCCAGACAAGATTCTTAGGATGGTGCTTAAAGCATGTCCAGACCAGCTAGCAGATGTATTTACATTATTACATAAATAATTAAGTTACATGTTCCTACAATGAAAATAACCAGGCCTGAAATTTTGGCCACAGACTAATCCAACCCAATTTTGTCTAACACATCAGTATCTCACAAAATAGCATTGAAGATTATTTTTATGAGCTACATTACTATTTACATACTTAGCTGGTATTGCAGGACACAGCCAGTAAGAATTCCATTTGTTTCTACTGGAGGAGACCAGCTAAGTGTGAAAGTATGTTTCTGGACATCTGAAACCGTCAAATGTGCAGCCTGATCTGGAACTATTTTAAAGAGAAAAGAGATTAGTTTAAGAAAAAAAAGTTGCACTATTGCTTTTTTTCTAAAATAATTATTCAAAATACATCAAATTTTTTTTCAGTGAGTAAGTAAGCATAATAATTATTTACTATTTTGTGCAACACCAGCCCTCAAGTCATGCTAACATTTAAAGAAACCACAAAATTGTGCATTTACTGGATCTGTGGATGATTACCAAGTGTCATGATGAATCTATGGTTTGACATAGGTTATTAAAACATTTTCAATTGTTTTGTTGTGTCAGAATGGCTGGATGCACAATGCATGTATCTCACGACAAGAGACGTCCGGTAGCCATGCAGGCAAATGTGTGGAAACTATTTTATATACTTAGTCAACACAATATACTGTATATTTTATATTCTTAATAAACATAATGTCAGTAAAAAATGATGCAATGCTTTTAATAAATAAGATATACAGTAAAATTCAATTCTTGAAAATGAATAAAAACTCAAATTACTTAGATGAGTTATCTTTCATTCATTCAGCTTTCAGTGAATTTATGTTAACAAAAAAATAAAATGTGAAGAATACACAAATAATAGTAGGTGAATATTGCTACAAATACATATCATTTTACAGAGCAACTCAAAACATGGTAAGCTAAATACTACTACAATGAAGTTAATAAATTATTGATAAATTACTAACATAGTTTGTAAATTAAGCAACACAGAACTAATAAAATCAAATCTAACAACATTCTAGAAACATTTATTTTAAGAATTATCAAAATGATAACAATATGAAATATGATATGAATCACCTACAATTCCACTACTATTTTCAAGAAAATATATTACAAAAATTACAATTTTGACATATACGCATAAGTACTTCAAGCGCTTATACTTGTCTTTTTATACAGTTTATCTTATAAAACACATGCTCCATTCATCAACTCCTACCTCCCTCTGGAGTTTTAAAAATGCATGGGTGGCTTCCAGGTCCATTTCCTCGACCATTATAGGCGATGACGGCAAGACTGTATTCAGAGAATGGTCGAAGCCCATGGATTATGGCATGATTCCTTTCCCCAGGAAATGTGAGCATTTGCTTATCAACATGCATTTTCCTCAAATTCAAAAGACTGTGCAGACGCCACCACTGAACCTGGAACACAAATTCTGATGTTACAAGGATTGTCAGTTGCTAATAAATCCAATAACAAATTACACCAGAACAGCTCTTTCCCTGTTTGTGGACAGAAACATCGTTGGATAAAAATGCATGAGTTTATCGTAAATAAACCTTTGATAAGGAAACAAGCATTCCAATTACTTCTGCATAGATATGTATTATTGGAAACTAAGTACTAACACTAACTATTTTCATATTAAAGCAAATTCAACTAGCCTCTTATGTAGCTATTAAAATTATTAAAATTATCATAACAGCAGATTGAGATGCAGCTTATGACAACTATCATGCATGACAAGTCATATTTTCTACTGGCTTACATCACTTTTTGTTCAATTATATATTGTTATATTATATTTATTCATTTAAGATAAAGTTTCTTTAATGGGAATGCACATTCAGCAATGATTTGGCTTTAACGCACCAAGAATTTCCTGAATTATGTTAAAAAAAATAAAGAATTAACAGTAAAAAAATAAAATAAAGGTTACAGCGACATCTAGTGGGTCTGGTCAGAGTAGTACTTGTATATTAAGAGCCAGTAGAGAAACCCAGCACTGTTTAGCTTTATACAATTTTATTTTATTTTTTTATTAAATGAAGCAACTCATGCTTGACAGTTGTTGTAAATAATGAAAGGTATTTTTGTTGAGTATTGTAATTTATTTTTATTATTGTGATGGCTACTTATAAACCTTATGTAGGATGCCTATAATGTAAACTTGATTGCTGTATTTTAAACCATACAGGTACATAGTTTAAATGGATACAAACATTTTTGTAATTGCTTTATAAAAATAAATGCAATCTTCAACGTCTGAAACATTGAGTCTATTACAGATTGTTTGTTCAGTGTTGCCAAATTGTAGGACAAGGGGCTTATTTCGTTCTTGTCAACATTCAAGTCTCTATGGATGAGGAGAGAGAAGGGTAGGGGTATGCAGCTCTTAGAAGAGAAGCTTTGTTGAGCCCGATTTGCACCCTCCAAATTAAACCTGGAGAAATATTTAACCTATCACTTATCCAGAGAGATCGTCACCTTAAGGATTGATTTGTTGTGATTCTTTGAGGATTGAGAAGAAATGTTTTATTTATGACAACAGAAAAATTAAGAAAAAGAAGCGCTGATTTCCAAAGATTAATATGCAAGTTGAACGGCAGGGTGGCACTGAGCAGATAAATGAATGAAGTAATATTGGAAAAAGTTACAGGGGAATAGCGAGAATGACATGTCTTCAATTTGACCTGCTGAATTATTGTGACCCCCAGGTCATGGCTGAAGCTTAAAAAAATAAAACACCCATTCATTCCTATGGAAAGTTTTAAATGTACATTTTTTTAAAAACCTTAAATCTTATCATCATTATTTTATATCAAAATAATGTTTACATACTTTCCGGTGAAGTGTGCACGTTAATGGTTTGGGCAGTAATAAACAGGTAATAATTGATACTTTATTGATCCCCATAGGGAAATTTTTTCTCTGCATTTAACCCATCCAGGGCTGAACACCTGGAGCAGTGTGCTGCTTCCACTGAGGCGCACGGGGAGCAGGTGGGGATTGGGTGCCTTGCTCAACGGCACTTTATCCATGACTTGCCTAGAGTGGTGCTTAAGAAGAAGAAAAAGTAAGTGACATAACAATAGAGCTTTTCCAGCACTCTAATTAAAAGATAGATTTGCTTTTAATCTTGATTTAAAAACTTTGTTGCAGCAGAGCTAATATTCAAGGGAAGGCTATTACAAAATCTTGGTTCAGCCTTCAGCTTCAGCTTATCTGAGAAACAGCCAGCAACTTGTCTGAAGATCTCAGTGGTCAAAACCCATAGTAAAAACTGAGTAACTATGAAACCTTAAGTTGGGGGCAGGGTGGGGTACACTATCTATATTCCTTCATTCATTCTGGGGCCGCCGGATCCTTTATAGATTCTGGTCTGGTTCAGAGACTAGGGATTTCCACTGAACTGCTAATTCCATCAATTCCGGGGATGGATCTGGATGGGTTATAGTCCTATTTATTTTTATACTTGCCCGATAATGCTAACCCCTGTATTGACTGGATAACCAACTGAGCTTACGGATGGGCTCAAAATTGTCAGGGCCACTGTCTCTCAACCGGTTCATCCCCAGCCCCTATTAAACAAGAAGAGAAAGACTTGTCCAAGGTGACTCTGTCAGTAAGGCAAAATTGAAGGCGCTCCCTTCAGGTTTAATAATCTCCAAGGGAATGTTGTGTACCCCTCACAATGCTTACTTTCAAGAACCCTGGTCCTTTTAAATGGACAGACAAGGCAAAGACAACATTTGCCCAAATTAAGAAGTGGCTAATATCCACCCATTTCTCGGTTGCCCAATCCAGAGGAACAATTTATTGTCGGGGTTGACGCTTCTGAGGTCATTGTTGGGGCTGTCCTCTCCCATTACCTATTTTTTGCACCGCCTAATGCCTGCAGAGAAAAATTATGACATTAGGGATCAAGAGCTCGTGGCTGTCAAATTGGTGTTGAAAGAGTGTTGCATCCCTTGTTTTACTGAAAGGCACTCCCTCCTCACCAGGAGCACCAGACTATACAATCAATCTGCTCTCAGCAACTACACCTAGTGGGTGCCTTTTCTCTTTTCAACCAAAACAATGGAGGAATACATACAAGAAGCATTTAAGATGGGGGTTTATCCTTCCATCAACCTTGTTTGAATGAATCACAAGAACTTGGCCTACATTCAACAGGCAAAGCAACTGAATCCACGCCAGGCACAATGGTCTATGTTTTTTAGCAATTTTGACTTTGTTTAATCTTATAGGTCAGGTTCTAAAAACCACAAAACAGGACCTAGCACTAGAGGGGGCACATCCCACCCAGCTCACATTTCTTCTCGACTTTGTAACAGGATTCCCTCCTTTGAGGGGTAACACGATGGTCCTAGTTGTAGTCTGGTTCTCCAAGGCATGCAAATTTATTGTGCTGCCTAAGCTGCTCTCAGCCAAAGAGACTGTCGACCTCATTCTCTGCCATGTGGTGAGGACTCACAGCATCCTAGTTGATTTAGTTTTAGACACAGAGCCGCTATTTAGTAGCAGCATTTGGAGAGCTTTCTCAACCCCTCACCCACCGCTAGCCTTCCACTTGGGGCTGCATCCCGAGACTAAAGGGCAGACAGAGAGGGTGAACCAGGATCTAGCAAGAGCACTCTGCTGTCTGAGTTCATTCAGCCGCTTTTTCTGGTCCCATCACTTAATGTGGGCTCAATACCCACACAAAACCTTGTGTCACTCAGAGCTGGTGATGTCATCGTTTGAGTGCCAATTCAGCTTTGCACCCCAAACAACAAAAGGAAGTTGAGGTTTCATCAGCACAGTGGTTGTTTAGCAGTGTATAGAGGATTGGCGGAGGGCATGCTGCTTTCTGTTGGCTAGCCAATAAGCCACTAAACACAGAGTGGGCGCCAGGCGCAGCTTAGCACATCCTTTCGCCAGGGTCAGCGGGTCTGGTTCTCTACTAAGTATCTCCACACAAGGATTCGCTCTGGCAACTTGGACCCTGCTTTGTGGCACCCTTCTGTATCGAGTGTAGGATTAATCAGTCACTTATCGACTAACCCTACCTAGCTTAAAGCGGATCGATCCTACAGTCTCTCGCCTCGCCTCGCCTCCAGGGATCGCCCACTTACACACTATGGAGGCTTTTTAATTGCCAAAGGTAAATCTTAAGTAAACTCTTTCAGAGAAAAAATTCCTTCTAAATCAAATCTTTGTGCGTGTTTCTGAAATGCTGAAAGGAGTGCTTATTTATTTATGAACACCATGCCACAGAGTAGGTAAAATAAGGCAAATAGAGAGGAAAGGATAAATAAAGATGGGTAAAAGAGAAAAAAAACTTTATTAACCAATACATTTCCTCTCCACTCTTTTAGCATCAGTACGCGTGATATAAGCATGTTTTCTTATTTTTTTCCAAAGCTATCACACGTTTTATAAGTGTTCCTTACTTCTCCTTCATTTAACATACATTTCATAAGTGTATTTTCCTGCTTTTGTTTAAGTTATGTCTTTTCAGACATCTCCTTTGTTTGTACTTCTCCTCCAAAATTTTGTGTGCAGCCTCATAGCTCTCTAAGCCTTTCACACTGAGGGAGACCTGGGTTTGAGTCTAGCTAAACGCTAACAGTAAGGTAAAGTTTATGTCTTACTTTCCAAAAAAAAAGAGAAAAAAAGGGGAAACATCCATACCGTAATATAAATATAAAAGAACAAGAAAACATTTAATTAATAATCTTAGTAAACAAAATCCAACACAGCATGTAGTATTAAGGGAACATATCTTTTGTTTAAAAATCTAAATATGCAGGTGCATCTCAATAAATTAGAATAACCTCAAATATATATTTTTTTAATATATATTTTTTAAATAATTTATTTTAGTAAATCAATACAAACAGTGAAATGCATACATTATATAGATTCATTACAAACACAGTGATCTATTCCAAGTGTTTATTTTTGTTAATGTTGATGATTATTGCTTACAGCCAATAAAAACCCAAAATGATTATCTCAGAAAATTAGAATATAATATGAGATGTATGTATGTACAGTAGATGCACTCAATACTTGGTTGATGAGTTGCTGCATCAATGTGGCATGGCATGGAGGTGATCTGCCCAGGTTGCTTTAATAGCAGCCTTTAGATTGTGTGCATTGTTGGGTCTGGTGCCTCTAATCTTCCTCTTGACAATACGCCATAGATTCTCTATGGTGTTTAGGTCAGACGAGTTTGCTGGCCAATCAAGCAGAGTGATACTGTATTAAACCAGGTATTGGTACTTTTGTCAGTGTGGACAGGTGCCAAGTTCTGCTGGACAACGAAACTTGGATCTACAAGTCTTCTACAGAGGACCTACACCAGTATGACATGACTCCCCAAACCATCACTGATTGTGGAAACCTCGCACTAGACATCAAGCAGCTTGGATTATGTTCCTATTCACTCTTCCTCTATACTCTGGGACCTTGATTTCCAAATGAAATGCAGATTTTACGTTTATCTGAAAACAACACATTGGACCAATGAGTCACAGTCCAGTTTTTTTCTCCTAGGTAAGATGCTCCTGGTGGTGTCTCTTGGTCACAAGTGGCTTGATACAATAAATGCGACAATTTTAGCCCATGTTCTAAATACGTCTGTGTGTGGTAGCTCTTGAAGCACAGACTCCATCAGCAGTCCACTCCTTGTGAATCTCCCCACATTTTTTAATGGCCTTTTCTTGACAATCCTTTCAGGGCTGGGGTTATCGTGGTTGCTTGTACAACTGTTTCTATCACACTTTTTTACTTCCACTCAACTTTACATTAATATGCTTGGATACAGCACTTTGAACAGCCAGCTTCTTTAGCAATGTCTTTTCTGACATACCTCATTGTGGAGTGTGCCAATGACTGCCAGTGTGTTCCCCATGATTGTGTAACCTACTGAACCAGACTAAGAGAGACCATTTTAAACACTTAGAAGAACTTTGCAGGTGTTTTGTGATAAATATTCTAATTTTCTGAAGTAATGATGTTGGGTTTTCATTGGCTGTACGACATAATCATCAACAGTAACTTGGAATAGATCACTGTGTTTGTAATGAATCTATATAATGTTTGTATTTCACTGTTTGTATTGAATTACTGAAATAAATGACATTTTGATGATATTCTAATTAATTAAGATGCACCTGTACATTAGACATTATTGAGTCATGACAGACTCAGGGGTCGGGGTTTTATTGCCGTATATATTAGTTATTAAAGACATGCTATCTTTCACTTTTAATTGTTGCATATTGATATTTCATATGACATACAGGGGTTAGACAATGAAACTGAAACACCTGTCATTTTAGTGTGGGAGGTTTC
>JAOUQT010322061.1:0-14083 GCA_025769995.1 Xyliphius kryptos | reverse complement strand
AGGTTGGGGTGTCCAATGGAATCAGGTCTCGAGGTTGGGGTGTCCAATGGAATCAGGTCTCGAGGTTGGGGTGTCCAATGGAATCAGGTCTCGAGGTTGGGGTGTCCAGTGGAATCGGGTCTTAAGGATGGGGTGTATAATGGAAACGGTTAATGAGGTTGGGGTGTGTAATGTAGTCGGGTCTCGAGGTTGGGGTGTCTAATAGCGAGGTTTGGGTGTCCAATAGAATCGGGTCTCGTGGTTGGGCTGTCTAAAGAGTGTTTTTTTTTTTAAAGTGTATCAGACAGAAGAACCAAACCAGAGTTAATTTCTCACCATTTGTTTCAGTAAACTGTATTTTCGGTTTAATTCTGTTCTTGCTGTTAACGTTACAGTGCAGGACCTGGACGCCTCCTCCTCCACACAGAGCGGTAAGTAAATATAATTCCACCTTTATTTACATCAACACCTGAATGTTACAGACTGAGATGTGCTTGCAGTACAGAACTAAAGCACTAGAGGGCACTCACGTTCCGTAGCACCCTTTTACCCACGCGGTGTCACTGCAGGTCGGACGAGTGGCCCATATTAAGACATGGGATGTCTAGACCATATTAAGACAATGAGAGGTTCTTCCTGAAGGACTGTGCACTCTGTACTGAAGGTCTGTTTACTGAGAGATAGAACGTTCTAGAACTGACGTACAGAGTGACACAGCACTCTTCACCTTCCATTAATAATATCTCACTTTCATCTGAAGGAGAAGAGAGTGAGGTATTGTGGAGTAACCAAAGGTTTAAACATGGAGATGATCTTTCATTCGCTGTTTACATCTGACCTGAGATCAGACGTTACCTTCAGATTAAAAGCTCATCTTAGAAGCTCTCCTTTATGGGGGGGGGGGGGGGGTCATGCTAAGTGCCTCTCATTTCTACCTGTTGTCTGTTCCATTTGCACAACAGCAAGTGAAATCGCTACACAATCAGTGTTGAACACTATCTGCACAAGTGTGCTTGACTTAGAGTCACATTGTGTTCTTTAAGTGTTCCCTTCATTTGTGAAGTGTACATTCAGTTATTACATAAGATCAACACAAAGAAAATGATTTTTGGAAATGTTGGCCAACTGAAAAGTAGAACTTTTACTCCACCAGCTTTCCTTCCTCCACCCTGATGAGCACAACAACGAACACACACCGTTTTGTTCTTGTGATCAGAAGAAATCAGATCGACATTCACAGGTTCCCGGCGAAATTTTCTTGCCGTTGAGTCCAAAGTGAGTCAAACTGACGGGATATGACCTCCACTTTAGCGTTGCGTTGACTAGACTGGTGTTGTAACCGGGTCAGTGTTTTACTGTTGCGTCTGATTGACTGATAAGGTGTCTCAGGTGAGAGTTGATCAGTGTTTAAACATCAGTGTACTCCCTTATTCTGACCTCACAGACACTTTTTAACCTCCTCATCTCTATGTTCTCGTAAACAGCATGTCCAAAAGTATGTGGAGAAGCTGATGTGCTTTAGTCTCAAGGCATCGGTTCTCGAGTTGGGGTGTCTAGTGGAATAGGTTCCCCAAGGTTGGAGTGTCTAGTGGAATCGGTTCCTCGAGGTCGGGGTGTCTAATGGAATCGGATCCCCGAGGTCGGGGTGTCTAATGGAATAGAATCCCTGAGTTTAGAGTGTCTAGTGGAAAAGGTTCCCTGAGGTTGGGGTGTTTAATGGAATCGGGTCCGTGAGGTTGTGGTGTCTAGTGGAATCGGGTCCCTGGAGTTGGGTTGTCTAGTGGAATCGGGTCTCTGGGGTTGTGGTGTCTAGTGGAATAGGTTCCCTGAGGTTGGGGTGTCTAGTGGAATAGGTTCCCTGAGGTTGGGGTGTCTAGTGGAATCGGGTCCCTGGAGTTGGGGGAGGGGGGTCTAATGAAATATGTTCCTTGAGGTGTCTAATGGAATGGGTTAGTGAGGTTGGGGTGTCTCCCTGTGGTAACCCTTTTGAATACACAGTGGTTTAAGTACTATTGCTACATGTAGTTTTGTTATCATTACTCTTCTTATACTTTTAGGACTCATCCATGAAGAAGGAAGACCTCCACAGTGCCACTTTACTGTGGTGTAGCATACTGATGTCTAACAGATGTGCAGTATTAGAATGTCCTCCTGCTTCAGCGATGTCCAGAACAAAACTACACAGGAGGAAACGGGTTCTAAACAGATTTATTTACCACAGAAACATGATGGAGGTGATTTTTTTTTTTTTTAATTTTATTAAATCCTCCGTTATTTTATTCAGCGTGCCGTGATGTCACTCGGCGCCGCCTGCTGGATCTTTGGTTTCTTTCCTGCACCTAAGCAGCTCGTCTGGTGCCAACAACGACGCCAAAATCAGACACCCCCAAAATTCTAATGCAAGATGCGTAAATGTCCAGAGCCTCTGCAGGAGTTGGTGGGTCCATGATGTTCTCCTCAGTATTTACCACATCCAGCCTTCAGACGCTGTTTTTTTAAGATAAATTTACAGCGTTCAGCTGAATAACTGGAATATTTGTAAAGTTCTGCCATTGGCTGGTATTTGCCGGGTCACCGGTCACTTCATTTGAAGGTACAGACATGATTAGTAACCAGTGATTCACTCTGGATCCACGCGCTCACGCCATTCTTTCCTCACGTCCCTCTCCTGTTCTTTCGCATCGTCAGGATTTGAGGCCCACCTGAGCCATTAGCTGCTCATACACCGTCCACGCCATCGCCGCCATCATGGTTCTCCGGAGACAGCGTGGAACTGCTCCCCGGAAGAACCCGGGAAGACCGTGCACCTGGAACAGACGGACACACCACGAGTTACAGACAGTCTGACAATCTGCAACCCAAACTCCACTTTGCTCAGTTTTCTATTGGGACCCCCATAGTACCACCTCAGACGAGGTGTTATTTGAGTGGAGAAATGAAACCAGGTTCAAAGCTGAAGAAGTAAGAGCTGTAAGAACAAACAGGTCGTATGTTTATTGATTAATATTCCTCAGTCATTACTCCCGTGCAAGAACACAAAGGTCAACATCTTCCACTCGCAGAGTGATCATGTAACGACACTGACCCACTTTCACTTTTACTAAATATAGACAGGAGCTTGATGCTGATTGGTGGGACCATGGCAACAGTTATGCAGGAAACCCAGAGGAACATTCTATCGCTTAGATCATCTTCTTAATCCTCTACTGGGGAGGGGTTCCCATGCCCAGTCAGGGGAGAATGCTATGGGCGCTGGGTAGATACACCCAGGACAGGGCACCGGTCCATCGCTCCATGTTGGAGCAATTTAGATTACATTGAATACATGTTTTTGGACAGTGGGAGGAAACCGGCGACCCTGGAGAAAACCCACATGGACATGGAAACTCCACCCAGATTGAGATTCGAACCTGGATCCCCAGCACTGAGAGGCGAACATGCTAACCACTAAGCCTCTAAAACATTCTGACCATTGTGGTGAGCTTGGATTTAGGAAAGCAGAGTTAGCAACACCTACACTGGACATTGCCCACAAATCATGACTGACTGTGGAGGTCTCACACTGGACCTCAAGCAGTTTAAAGAGACATAGTAGCCTATTTAGGAAAACCTAACCCTGCTGATGCTTGACCCTAACCCAGTGCCGGTCCAGGTCCGGTTGACCTGCGTGTCTTCTATCCATCCAGCAGGTGGACCACAGTGATTTTTCTTTTTGAAAACCGCGGGTCGCTGCCTCATCCAGATGTTGGTTGTAATTAGGGCGTGGTCACGTCATGCTGGGACATCACTAAATGAGACTGATTTCATAAATATGACTATTTAACATTTACCGTGTAGATGTAGGTCAGCGTTTCTGCGCTCCTCCTGAACAGATGTGGATTCACCTGCATGTGGGTCTTCACCACATCTGCAGGCTGCGTCACCAACGACGCCAAGACTCCGGCCGCGACGCCACAGCAAAAGTTCACCAGCGGCGCATAGGTTGATTCAGACACGTCTTTAAAAAGCAGAAAAATATCAAAATGAATACAGCGTGCGCCCAATGTTTTAGAAAATCTCAGCTGGTACAGAACGGAAGGTAAAGATTTGATTAATGCAAATGTCCTGGATCACAACAACCGAGCCAACAAACCAAACGGAGCGGAATGATGGATCGGCCAATCACATAAGAGATGTGGTCTCTCTCTTATCTCATTCTGCAGATGTGACAACAGGCCTAGTACCGTGTCTTTACCTGCTGGGAGAGGATTTAAACCAGCGCCACGTGATGCAGCCAGTTGACTTGTCTTATTTTGAAATTTGACTTGCAGTGACGCATTTTCTCCAGAGAGGGCAGCAAATCTCTGAAACTGTAATGTTACATACTGCAGTCTTAAAATTGGTATTTTCAGGAGGCTAGTGGGAACGTTGCTCCAAGTGTTGAAGATTGATTCACGAAGGGCATCCATTGTCTGAAAGTGAGGTCCATTTTTGTAAACTTCCCTTGCCATCCCCTGATCTAAATCCGATTGAGAACATCTGGGGATGGAACACGCAGGATGGTCCAACAACTTCTGGAAGAATTCCTTCATCAGGTGGGCATTGTGAACAGCAGCATTGTCCTGTTGAAAAACCCAGTCATTACCACACAGACGAGAGATGCCCGCTGCAACATCTCCACATAGCCAGCTGCTGTTTGATGGCCCTGCACAACCTGAAGCTCCATTGAAGGCAAACGTTGGAAGCCATCAGGACCATGAAGATCATTTTTTTCCTCATCAGGGAATACACCTTTCTTCCAAACGGGCAAGATTCCCTCTCAGATGCAGTCAGCACCAGTAACGGCCTTAATTTGGGTAGAGGATCGTCCCGTGTCTTGACGGACAGCCAATCGGATCCTGCGGCTCAGGGCTGGTGACACTTTTTTGTTCTATAATCCTCAGGATCATTTAGAAAATGCAAAATGACGGTCTTACTGCATTTAAACTGAGAAGCGATGACCTGTTGTGAGAGGCCTTGCTCTATAAATCTACCACGTTCAAAGTCTGTGAGCTTTTTTAAGGTCTTGACGGTGTAAAGACTTGACAAAAAAATGATGTGGAATCCCAATTTTGTGCAGATTTTGGCTTTTAAAGGCTATGGTCCTAAACTTTTGATCCATCTAGTCATCCATTATCTTCCGCTTATTCCTTTTCTAGGGTCACAGTGGGGTTCCCCATGCCCATCCAGAGGAGAACATCTAGGACGCTGGGCAAATACACCCAGGACAGGGTGCCAATCTATCGCTTGGCACACACATCCACACACACACTAAAGATGCAATTTGGAGCATTCACTTTACCTTGAATCCCTGTTTTTGGACTGCGGAAGGAAACCGGAGAACTCTGAGAAAACCCACGCGGACACGGGGAGGACATGGTAACTTCACCCAGATTTGGTCTGTTTTTAAAAATCCAATAGTTAAAAATGCTTGCATTTTTTTTTTTTTTTTTTTTTTTTTTTTAACTGGTCTTAAGATTTTGATCAGGAGTCTACAAATGAACATGGAAAACTCAGGCTCCGCCCACACCCACCTTTAGGCAGTGTGTATTTGGCCTGGCTGTAGAACATGACATAGATTCCAGAGAAGGGAGCATCACGGAGCAGAGTAGCAGTGAGACCCGAGAAGAGAGCTCTCGGGCCCTCAGTCCGACAGACGCTGTAGAGCGCCCCCGCCACACTCCTGTAGTTATAGCACCCGCTCTGCAGACACACACACACACGCAGTTTTAAAATCTACTGTCTCATTTCGTAAAGGTGACCGACGTTTTAAATATGTTCCAACCTCAAATCGTGTTTTGATGACTGTGACCGGCAGCATAAACACTCCGGCTACACCTCGGGCTCCGGCTCCCAGCAGCACGGCCTCCACAGGATGTGGAACCCTGTCGGCGCAGAACCTCTGCTTCATGCTGTAGTAGGTGCTGAAGTAGATGCCCACTCCAGGAATGCAGCGTACGAATGACTACAGAGAGAGAGGTGCACACCATCACCACCAGCACCATGACAGTCGCCCAACGCGGAGGTCCTCATGAGTATGAACGTGCATCACACTCACCGGTGACACGCCCTTCCAGAGTCCGAGCAGCTTCTCCGTCCTGATTACACTCAGGAATACGGTCACCATGCCGACCCGACCGGACCTGACGCGGCAAGAGGAACCGATCACAGATGGAACTTTTGAAGGTGCGGTGTTTCATTATGCTACAGTTCAAAGAGTCTGGAAGGTTCTTTAATGGGTTTATCCTTTACTGGGGCAAACGTAGTGTTCCAAAACAAATCTGGCCCATGTTCCACAGATCTGTGGCCCATATCCCCTCACTGGCCATTGTTCTACACTGATCATGTAGATGGACTTTGTACTTCTACAATTACATCATGTAGTCCATCTGTCTGAGGTCTTGTACCATCATCCACCACCCTAATAATACCTGCTCTGTGGGGGGTCCTGATCATCATCTAGAATGTAACTAGAACTACAAAGTCCATCCATATGGTTAATGGAGACCCAATGAGCTGTTCCTGATAAAATGGCCAGTGATGGAATAAAAACACTCCATGGTCCATAACTGTATGTGAGGCACTTTTTTTGAAGCATGGCCCCAATCGGGTGTGAATGTGGCCACCATCATGTAACTAACGGTGACCAGATCTCTGGGCTTTTATTAAAAATGTACAGTTGTGTTGTTGCATGGTGGCTGTATGTGAGTGAATTGGTGGTGCGTGTGGTTCTAACCCTGGTTGTACACCATTCTGAAGGGTCTGCAGGCGCGTTTTCACCAGATCCAGAGGCTGAAAGAGGAGCGTGGAGCAGGTTCCACTTAGAGAACCACACATGAAGGCCTTTATTACAGGGTGAGCCTGTACACACACACACACACCCACACACACACTGTTTATAAGTCTATCATCAGGAGAACAGTGATTTTGAACAGTATGCGTTACATCACTCACCAGAGAAAACTCCATGATGCGGCTGAACCTGCTTACGCTTCAGATTTGTTGCTTTAAATCCTAAAAATCAAACCATCAGTGAGCAGCAGGCTACTGAAGCAATTCACAATGTGATGGTGGTGTTAGCGATGGTGGTTCCAGGGAAGATGGTGGAGGGGCTATTGGTGTAGGTGAGTGGCAGATACTGTACACTCATGACAGGGTGCCAAACCGTCCCTGGGCACACACCCAGACACTATATAGGGGCATATAGAGATTTTTAAACATTAATTCTTGGGCACTAGGCCCAACATAAAACTGGGCACTGGGCAGACACAGGCAGGACAACATTTACATTTGGTCATTTAGCAGACGCTTATACCCATGGCGACTTACAAGTATCCCAATTAATACTTGGGGTCAGAACACAGGGTTACATACAGAATCCCTGGAGCAATGAGGGTTAAGGGTCTTGCTTAAGAACCCACATTGGTAACTTCAGTAGATCTGGGATTTGAACCCAGAAGCCAGGGTTAGGGTTAGCTACCACACCATTCCAAGGTGTTGGTCCGTTGCAGGGCATAAAGAGAGAGGGAGATATAGATATGTAGATATAGATGGATAGCTATAAAGATAGATAGACAGAGACAGAGAGAGAGAGAGAGAGAGAGAGAGAGAGACAATTTAGAGCAGCCAATTTACCTTAAATTCATGTTTTGGACTGTGGGAGTAAACCGAAGAACCCGGAGGAAACCCACGTGGATCCAGGGAGAACATAAAAACTCCACCCACTGTGGGCCCCGCCCCCATACATTTTAATCTGAACACGTGTTCTGTATTAATCCAGCTCCATCATGGACTCCCTCACCTCTGCTGGTTTCTTATTGTTACAATCAGTCCAAAGCCCCGATCAATCAATTACCCATTATTGATCATTCAGGATTTCAAACATCAGCAGTGCGTCCAAAATGGCTACTGATCTGTAGGTTCTAGTTTTGATCCAGTAAAACGGTCATCATGCAACCACACCCCCCCACCCCCACTGTAAACGGATGTAACGGTGATTTTAATATAATTTCTGTGCTTGTGTCTTATGATCGGTTAGAAACAGTCGACTGTTCACAGTGTATTATCTTGATCAGCATGATCACATGACTCCCATTGAATCATGGGATTGCAGTTACTTAAGAATCAGCTCAGTAGGTCATCTGGTGACCTTTCACCTACTTATGGATGTCTATTGTGTATTCGGACACACTACCCATTCTCATCCAGTGCATACTGGTGGCCAAAGATGATTTGAGACACAGCCATGGGGTGCCAACATTGTGGGAGGTCTTTCTCCAAGATTTTGGAGGATGATCTGGCATCTGACCTCACACATACGATGTCGGTCAAGATGTAGTTTGCAGTCAGCATTCCAATTTAACTCCAATAAATATGAGCTCAGCCTTCAAATCTAATCCACCTTTTTATAAATCTGTGCACTTCCATATAAAATACCCCCCCCCCCCCAAAAAAAAACAACAACCAACTATTCCCACAAAGTTAAAAGGAAACAAAAAAAAATGTTACAGCATATGATCATTCATTCATTATATTCTGTTTAATCCTCTACAAGGGTTGCGAGGCGAGGGGGTTCCCCATGCCTATACACCCGGGACAGAGTGCCAACCTATCGCTGGGCACACACTCACTCACACAGACCGTAGGGGCAATTTAGAGCAGCCAATTTACCTTGAATCCATATTTGTTTGTTTTATTTTATTTTATTTTTATTTTTTTCGACTGTCAGAGGAACCCGGAGGAAAACCCACGGGGACACGGGGAGAACATGGAAACTCCACCCAGATTAGGATTTAAACTGGGAATCCCCAGCGCTGAGAGGTGAACATGCTAATTACTAAACCACCAACCCAGTTTCATTCAAATCTAATCAAAATCTGCTCAAACGAGGCAGAACATCTGCATCAGTCTAAAGCTGTAGTGCATTAACGACATAAAGTCATATAAGTCTATAAAAAGAATTTAGATGTTAGATGTTCGTTATATTCTGTGAGTTCAGTTAAATTATTTGTATCTTTTATTGTGTATAATAATTAATATTTCATATTTAGAAATGGGCGGCATGGTGGCTTTGTGGTTAGCATGTTCGCCTCTCAGTGCTGGGAATTTCCAGCAGTTTCCATGTCCTCCCTGTGTCTGCGTGGGTTTCCTCCGGGTTCTCCCATTTCCTCCCACAGTCCAAAAACATGAATTCAAGGTAAATTGTACGCTCTAAATTGCCCCATATAGTGTGTGGATGTTTAAGTGTGTGCCCAGCGATGGATCGGCGCCCTGTGCCGGGTGTATCTGCCCAGCGCCTGCGATGTTCTCCTCTGGATGGGCATGGGGAACCCCACCGCGACCCTCGTAAAGGAATAAGCGGAAGATAATGAATGAATAAGTAACTTTAATTAGACCTTTGATTAGCAGAAGTTTATTATTTCGCATAGGTCTTCAGAACGGTTAGATTTTACTAAAATCTGCCTTAATTTTTTTTTTTAAGGTTTCTAGATTTATGACGTCAGAATGTCATCTGCATGCCAAATCCGATCACCAGAGGTGAACGTCCCGTCAATGGACATCTTCAAAAACGAATCGAATCCATCACTGAGCGTCAGAAAACGTAACAAAAAGGTTAGTATTATAAAGAAACGTATTATAAAGATGTAAAAAGTTTAGTTTTATAAACACGACGCACATAATTTCATACAAAACTGTTTCTGCTGTAATATTACTAAATATTACTAAACAGCGCCCTCTTGCGTAAACATAAGGAGTAACAGCTGATGACGTACCTGTTGTGAAGTTACTGAATTAAAAAAAAATCCAGATTGTGGAAACGCTTCAGTTCTGTTAAAAACGTATGTATGTCTCTCTGTCTGTCTGTCTGTGGAGTTTAAAAGCGACCTGAAGATATTTTACCTCTGAATCTGCGTCGCTGCCCCAGACCATGTTAAATGACGGAGGGCGGGTGGGCTGTGCCTCCAGACGCGCGATCTGATTGGCTGTCGGCGATATGCAAATGACGTCAACATGTGAGCACCCCGTGACTCTTTAACTTTAATGAAACAGTCGGCGGGTGATTTCGAACATGATGGGTTTGCCTTGACCTCAGCACTTTGAAAATTCCGCTGGCATGAATTGGAACGTCGACCGCGCACCAGGCTGTGCCCACATCAGACATCGGCTGAAGAAAACGTGGTATGATATTGTTCACTAACGTGTTATATGGACGCTAAAGACCTTTTATAAGCATCCAGCGGCCACTTTATTAGGTCCCCCCCCCCCCCGTTTCCACAACCATCGGCTGATTTGTAGTTCACTACTTGTAGTCCATCTGCTTTTCTGTTGTCCCCTCAGTGCTCCTGGGTAACGTCTGCAGTATCTGCACCTTTTAGTTCTGCTGCTCTTGTGAGTTTTTCATTATCTTCCGCATATTCCTTCATGGGGGTCGTGTTGGGGTTCGCTATGCCCATCCAGGGGAGAATGTCTCGAGCGTTGGGCAGATACACCCAGGACAGGGCAGAAACACAAAGAGGTCTATATGGGCAATTTAGAGCATTTCATTTACCTTGAATCCATGTTTTTGGACTGTGGGAAGAAACCGGAGAACCTGGAGGAAACCCACACGGACACGGGGAGGACATGAAAACTCCACACAGATTGGGATTCGAACCGGGAATCCTCAGCACTGATAGGCGAACATGCTAAACTGAGCTACCGTGCCGCACGTGTGTCAATCAAACTCTGTTTATTACATAATGACTGAGCTTTGTAAGCTCTACCTGCTTTTCTTGACTGTTTTTTAAATTGTCATCAGCTCTTTGTCCACGACACTGCTGGAACAGCATGACTACAACGATTACGGAATGGAACCTGGCCTTCAGTTGGACATTGCTGGACACAGTGGAGGACACGGTGAAGGACGCATTGGAGGAAGAGACACGGTGTGGGACGGGGTCAGGATGCAGTGGAGGACATGATGTAAGTCAGGATGCAGTGAGGAACACGGTGTGAGGCAGGATGCAGTGGAGGACACGGTGTGAGGCAGGATGCAGGCACGGTAAAGCTATAGTAAGGCGTTTTGTTGAGCTAAAACGTAAGGCTATAGTAAGGCATTTTTTTTCTTAGCAAAAATGTAAGACTATAGGAAGGTTTTTTTTTGCTCAAGGTAAGTCAGCTTTTTGAGTAAAAATGTAAGGCTATATATAGTAGGGCGTTTTTTTTGCAAAAAAAAGTAAGTAATTTTTTTAGGCAAAAACATAAGGCTATAGGCATTTTGGTTCAGCAAAAAACATACTATAGCCTTACATTTTTTATCAAAAACGCCTTACTATATCCTTACGTTTTTGCTCAAAAAAGTGACCTACGTTTTTCACAAAAAAACGCCTTACTATGGCCTTACATTTTTGCTCCAAAAATTATTTACGGTTCCCCCCTCCCCCCCAAAAAACACTTTAAAATAGCTTTTACGTTTTTTGCTAAAAAAAGACTTACGGTCTCCCCCCCCCCCCAAAAAAAAAGCCTTACTATAACCTTATATATTTGCTCAAAAAAAGCCCCACTTTAGCCTTACGTTTTTGCTAAAAAAATTACTTCTGATTTCCCCCAAAAAACGCCTTGCATTTTTGCTTAAAAAATTACTTACGTACTTCCCAAAAAAACGCTTTACTAAAGCCTTACGTTTTTACTAAAAAAAACAAAAACGCCTTACTACAACCTTACGTTTTTACTAAAAAAAATGACTCACGTTTCTTACGTACTTCCCAAAAAAAAATCGCCCTTATATAGCCTTACGTTTTTACTCAAAAAAAAAAAACGCCTTACCTCACATTTTTGCTCAAAAAAATGACTCACGTTTTTTCACAAAAAAAACACCTTACTTATATTATAGCCTTACGCTGTTGCTCAAAATAACACCCTACTATAGCCTTACGTTGTTGCTAAGAAAAATGACTTACTTTTTTCCCAAAAAAAGCCTTACTATAGCCTTATGTTTTTGCTTAAAAAATTGACTTACGTTTATGTAAGTCTAATGTACTCCCCCCCCCCCATAAATGCTTTACTATGTTCCTATGTTTTTGCTCAAAAAATGACTTAGGTTTTTAAAAAAAAAAAAAAAAAAAAAAAAAAAAAACCTTAATTATAGCTTTACGTTTTTGCTCAAAAAATGACTTAAAAGCCTTACTATAGTGTGAGAATGTCAGTGGGGTTTTAATAAGTTATTAAATCTTTGATCTGGTAGCGTACCGATAGGAGGGCAGGTTTAGCCTACAAGGATCAGAACAGACTCCGGCAGGTAAGTTTAACACTTTGTGTTGTTTATTAAGTGCTCGTGCCGACAGGTGGAAAAAAAAGAAAAGAAAAACTTTACTAGTTCCTTTAGTTTAGTCTGACTTATGGCAGCCAAAAAAGTGTCGGGAACACAAATCATTTTAACCTCCAAATGACAATTACACCTCTGAATGAAATTCCCCGCTTTTATACCCCCAGCCCCAGCCCACACATTAACCTCTACCATTCCCCAGGGCTGGTGGGGGATACATCCATCACAAAAAATACCAACAACTAATCCAACACTTAAGAAATTAACTATATAAAACATACAATACACCGTCTCATACCGGTATGCATATATACATATTTACATGGTTAACCATTTCTGTTTTCTCCCCATTTAGGTTGACTGATTTCACCTCACCTACACCAAGCCGTTACTTTATCAGCCGGTATAAGGGAAGCTCTGGAAGGCGCCTGCATTTCCCTCAGTGTCCTCAGCTGAACAGGTCACCGGTAAGTGTCATACATTATTTATGTAATACAAATCCCCTGGTGTCCTTTCAGTCCTGGTGATGGGGTAGCCACATTGACCCAGTCACATATAGCCTTACGTTTTGCTAAAAAAAAATGACTTAAGTTTTTCCCAAAAAAAAAAAAACGCCTTAATATAGCCTTACGTTTCCCCCCCCCCCCAAAAAAAAACGCCTTACTATATAGCCTTATGGTTTTAATTAAAAAAAAAAAAGACTTATGTTTTTCCCCAAAAAACACCTTACTATAGCCTTACGTTTTCCCCAAAAAAAAAACGCCTCACTATAGCCTTATGTTTTTGTTGAAAAAAATGACTTACGTTTTTGCCAAAAAAACGCCTTACTATAGCCTTAAAATTTTCCCCCCAAAAAAACCCCGCCTTACTATATATAGCCTTACGTTTTTCTAAAAAAAAACGCCGTACTATAGCCCTACGTTTTTCCCAAAAAAAAACGCTTAATTATAGCCTTACATTTTTCCCAAAAAAAAACGCCTTAATATAGCCTTACATTTTTGCTCAAAAAAATGACTTACGTTTTTCCAAAAAAAACAAACGCTGTACTATTGCCTTACGTTTTTGCTAAAAAAAAGACTAAAGTTTTTCCCAAAAAACGCCTTACTATAGCCCTACGTTTTTCTCAAAAAAAAATTACTTACATTTCTCCCCAAAAAAACGCCATACTCTAGCCTTATATTTTTGCTCAAAAAAATGATTTAAGTTTTTCCCAAAAAAAAACGCCTTTTTATAGCCTCACGTTTTTCCCCCACACAGTTTTTTCTCGGTAAAGCCGCTTTAATAGCTTCGTGCGTCAGACAGTTTAAGTCGCCGGTAGCTTCGTCCCGCGCTTACGAGTGACGTTAAAGATTTGAAAACGGAAACGGCGCGGTGGCTCTCGGGAGATGTAGTCCGTCCCTTAGCCGTTAGCGGTCGCCAGAGTTTAAGGACCACGAGTTCGTTCTCACATTGTACACGGTTATGTTTTAAAGTAAAAACACAAATTGTGCAGTCATTTTTTTACTTTTTGTAGCTTCCTAGTAAGAAAGTAATTGTCTGTCCTCAAAGTCGCTGAAGACGCCATCACCCAATTTGCATAATGGTCAATTTGTGTATTTAAGGAAATGTTATTGTGGGACAGAAAAAATGTGAGTTAGAAAACACCCTACAAATGAACTTGAACTTTCATTCATTCATTATCTTCCACTTATTCCTATGATGGTTGTGGTGGGGTTCCCCATGCCCATCCAGGGGAGAACATCTCGGGCGCTGGGCAGATACACCCAGGACAGGGTGCCAATC
>JAOUQT010322036.1:0-14085 GCA_025769995.1 Xyliphius kryptos | reverse complement strand
AAACCGGAGAACCCGGAGGAAACCCACGCAGACACGGGGAGAACATGCAAACTCCACCCAGATAGGGATTCGAACCGTGAATCCCCAGCGCTGAGAGGCGAATGTGCTAACCACTAAGCCACCGTGCAGCCCAGAATTGGATCATTGTATTAATAAAAATTCCTGCAAACCTCACAGAACTGTTGTTGCTCTCTATTTCTAGCTTAACCTGGAAAATCTTACCTCCCTTAATTAAAAATGTTCCTTCAGGATTCAAGAACTAATAAAATTCAAATCAATCCCTCGGCCGTGTTTCCTTTTCTCAGGCCTTGGTGATGCTGATAAGGATTCTTACTGTAGTTAATTGTCCTTTGACACTTACCAGGAAAGCCTACTATTGGCTTTTCCAATTATTTAATGCAGTATGTTAAAACAGCCCACTGAAATGAATTCTCAGTAGTACCCAATATTGTTTATCCATAACTGCAGAAAACCTTTGTAATTCTGTGGTGAAGTTATCTAATTAAATATAATTCTTGACCACTTAGCTGGCCCTAAATTATTCAAAGCCATTCGAAACCTCAGACATGCAAGCTTTCGGATGTATCCTGTGTCGGTTAAGCAGCCGTAGCCAAAATCAAATGCCACAATTTAACCAGCAAAATATTTAACTCTACATACGTTTACTGATTCCCGTCCGCCGTATTTGACCCGTATCCTGGGTTCCTGGACGACATCCAAGTTGGTTCCGGTTACAGTCAAAGGAGTGTGTCCACTGGAGACAAAAAAAGAAGCTTGATTTCACCAAACGTTTACTAAAAAAACACATCCGCACAACAATTGAGACATATTCTGCAGTATGAGGACAAAAGTATTCAAACACTTAACACCTAGAGCAACTTGTATGAAATCCCATTCAAAGCTTGCAATAGCGTTCACTCTTCTGGGAACGGGTTCTACAAGAATTTGGAGAGTGTCTGTGGGAATCTTTGCCCATTTATTCAAAAGAGCATCTGTGAAATGGCTGAAAGGGTCTGGCACCATTGAAGGTCAATATAAAGGTGTTTGATGGGTTTGAAGTCATGGCTTTGTGTGAGCCAGTCAGGTTCTTCTGCACAGAATTCACCTTACGATGAATTTGGACCTTGCTTTGGGTTTGCTATTGAAACGGTACCAACCAAGTTGTAGAAATACAATAGTTAAAACTGCTTGATTTTAAAGTTCTGTGGTAATGACAGAATGAAACATCGATTAGGAACTGTGTGCCAAAACCTTTGTTCATATGATGCAGCTTAAAATATGGGTTCTCCAGTGGATGCATATTGGCATCCAATCAAAAAGTGTTGCTGAATAGTTTCCAATTTTATGCATTGACGTTTCTTAGCTGATGTTGTAATGACAGCAATATGGATCTGGGTATTAACACTGCTCTGGTGACATGGTGCCATTGCTACAGCTGCTCTCTGGCCTGGTGAGCCATTTTGTCTTCTATCAGAGAACACAGAGGTAAAGACGACTTTTAATTATTTATATAGTGATCAAATGTAAAAGAAGTGTGTGCTTCACGTGAAATGTACTACAATTAAACACGTTCACCTTTCAGGATCCTAGAAACCCAGGTTCGAATCCTGATCCGGTTGGAGTTTCCATGTTCTCACCGTGTCCGTGTGGTTTTTTTTCTGGGTTCTCTGGTTTCCCCCAGTCCAAAAATTTGGATTTGAGGTCAACTGGCTGCTAAAAATTGCCCCTATACAGTGTGTGTGGGTATGTGTCTGAGCGTGCACCCAAATATGGATTGGCACCCTGTCCTGGGTGTATCCTCCCAGGGCCAGAAACGTCTACTCCTGGATGGTCATGGGAAACAACGATGTGAGCCAAGTCTCTAGTATAGGATTAGGCAGAAAAACTAGACAAAAAATTACAAAATAGTGAGGCGAGGTTGTGTAGTGGTTAGCATGTTCGCCCTTAAATGCTGGAGATCCAGGTTTGAATTCTACACTGGAAGAAGTTTTCATGTTCTCCTCATTTCCACATGGGATTTGTCCGGGTTTTCCGGCTTACCCCCCCAAAGTCCAAAAACATGAATTCAAGGTGAATTGGCTGCTCTAAAATGACCGAAATAGTGTGTGTCTATGTGTAAGTGAGTGTAAGATGGATTGGAGCCCTTTCCTGAGTGCCAAGCCCCCAAAACGTTCTACCCTGTATGTTTCTTTAAATGCGATACATTGTTCATAATATCACACAAAATCATACCACCAGTATGACAAAGGTTTTTTTTTTTTTTTTTACAAGTTTGTTAAAAATGTGATGCCTTAACCCCATTCTTATTTTACAGAACTCATGATTAACTCTTTTTTTTTTTGTTGTTTATCAATGATACTGAGATGTGTCTTTGCTGATTGGATACCAAACAGCGAGTGCCAGGTACGGATGTGAATGCACCAAGTTGCACTAAAGCCACAATTAGACCCCGCCATTTAGAGGCACATTTGAAGGTAATCTGAGCAGCATGGAGCCACATTCGCTTCACAGCATATGCAAATTCGTCCTTGGCCAATTGAAATACCGTCTACCGAACTGGCAACCTCTGCCTAGGAGCCTGAGATATCTTAAAAAAACTTCATTTATTAATCATTACTTTAATTCTTTCTAAAAATTCCACAGTGAGCTGTATGAGTGTCGAGGGTGCATTTTATTCAAGGACTTATTAAAAATATCATGCAGGCTGAGCTTTATTAAAGCACGTTACCCTGACACATATACACTCAGCTGCTTTCAAAGACATGTTGAAGGGAAACCTTGGTACTTTTTGAACCGGGCTGGTTCCTTCATCTTTTTCGTTTTACTCACGAAAAAATAAATAAATGCTTTAAATTGCCCTGTATAGTGTGTGTGTGTGTGTGTGGATGTGTAAGTGAGTGTGTACCCAGCGATGGATTGGCGCCCTGTCCAGCGCCCAAAACATTCTTCCTGCGACCCTCATAAAGGAATAAGCGGAAGATAATGAATGAAAGAGGGGTCACAAAATAGTGTACAGCATCGAGTGCCTTATTGCTTTTATAAACCAGTTACCAACACACTATATTAAAAAACAAGGCTTGATTTATAAATGCGTTTATTGAAAGCAAAATCGCTAATAAACTCACCTTCGGCGACATAATTCAGTCTGTTTTTTAAAATGAACCCTGACCACAAGTAAAAGATTTCTGGTTTCTTTAACAATCCGATACAGAATGCAGTTTATACTTCGGGAACAATATATTTTATATCGTGCATTTATAAAGTGGTCAGAGGTGTGGTGTGGGTTATTGTGAATGTCACGGCTAGATAAGCAGCTCAGCCAGTTAGATTATAGGATCGGAACTATTCGTTTCATAAAACCTGATTACACTTACGTTCTGGACATGACACTTGAATAACGTAAACATAATTAATTATTTTTGTTTGTACAATGTACGCAGAGGGATTTTCCGATGCTGAACCTATAATGGCTGGAGATGAAGATGGAGGCCATAAAACGGAGAAGAACAGCACAACGAATGAAACTGACTTACCAGAACAGCCCAACTATACGGCAACCGAGCAACCAAAGTGCAAGAGCAACCTAGAAATCTCTGAATGCGTAGAGTTTGATCATGTTAATAACGATCTTTGCAGTGAAGAGACACACAGTCCTGGCACGCCTTCAGAATTACCAAGCATGCTTCTCAATGTCACACCCTCAGAAATCGAGCAAAAGCAGTGTGAAATTGAAGAACCAGTTGAAACACCAGCAGTGGAATCAGTTGAAAAACCCACAAAAGAACCAGCAGAAGAACCAGTGGAGCACTTGTCTGAGGAACCTATGATGGCATCAGATCAGTTTCCGCACACATGCAGTATATGTAGAAAAACGTTCCGCCACGCAGCAACCCTCAGCAGACACCAGAATATCCATATACAGGACACCCCATTTGAGGATGCGATGAACCCCAACCATCAGCAGTCTGAAGTGTCCATTGAGCCTTTAAGTGCCAGTGCAGAAACCGAGGTGCAGCAGAAAATCATTGCAGATGAAATTCTGGAGGAGAGTACAGCCATGGAGAGTGGAACTGAGGACCAGGAAAAGAAGGAAGAAAGAAATGAAGAAGAAGACGGTAGCTCCTCTTCGGAGCATAGAGGAGTTGAAGAGGAAAATGAGTCACCACGAGGAAGATCTGACAAAAGAAAGAAGATCTGCAATATCTGCAACAAACGCTTTTGGAGTTTGCAAGATTTAACCAGACATACTCGCTCACATACGGGTAAGAAGAGGTAGACCTCCTTTACATTTACATTTAGTCATTTAGCAGATGCTTTTATCCAAAACGACTTACAAATGAGATAACACAAGTCAGTAGTTTAGGGAAAAAACAGCTACACTGTAGTATCATTACTCAAGCTGGCTCTTTTTTATAGTAAGTGTCTTTGTAAAAAAGTGTTTTTGTTTTGAAAAGTTTCTTGAAAATGTTGAGTAAGACAGCCTTACGGATGTTGTTGGGAAGGTCGTTTCACCATTTAGCAGTGGTGAATAAAATGGAGTGAGAATTGGCACCTTGTTGAGTTGGAATCACCAGGTGACATTCATCACTAGAGCGCAGGGAGTCAGAGTGTATTTAGAAAAGATGGATTGAAGTTAAGAGGGGTCAGATCCAGAGACTGTCCTGTAGGGCAGTCAGTACCTTGCACTGAATGCAAGCAGCTACAGGAAGCCAATGGAGTGACATGAGTTCGCTTTGGCTGGTTGAACACGAGTCGGGCTGCAGAGTTTTGAACCATTTGTAGAGACCTGATTGTTGAAGTTGGGAGACAGAGCATTACAATAATAGCCTGTTCTGTTAGGAAAGGTATTTTTTCCTGATATAGAGAATGGAGAATTGGAGCGAATAAGGAGCCATCGATTAGGAGGTCATGATGTCTTGAGAGTTTAGCTGGGATTATTAGTGCCAGATTTAATTTGAGATGACAGGCCTTTATATAAACATACAAAACCTTTTAAAAAAGCAGCTAACTAATAGTTTTTAAAAGCATGTAGAGTGAAGAGCCTAAAACTGCCCTTTTAAATTTGTCAATTTGTATGTAAACAAGAAAAAAATAGTTTTAAAATTGAGTGGTGCCACTGACTTTAGCAATAAAGAGAATGTATCTCCTCACTGCACCTACTAGTACTTTTTTGCAAATTGATTAAAAAAAAACAGATGCTAGTGGGGCTACGTTACACCATCCATTATTAATTATTCCCCTTTTGAGAAATTGTTCTTTTATGATCTTGACAATAAACTTGATAAAATGTTTACAATTGTTAAACTGTGGGTTTCCAACCAATTGTGCTTAAATTCCATGTAAATTGTCTCTGACAGTCTATAAGTCTATAAGTGGTGCTTACTTATATGGTACATAATTTGACTATAATCAGACGTGACACGCTGTTACAACTCTGGTGAGGAAGATGGAACGTGCACTCTCCGACTTGCTGCTTTTTTTTTTTTACAGATCTACAGATTAATAACGAACATGAATACAAATAAAGGTTCGCTTTCTTGGATTGTAACATCGGAACACCCTCTAGTACTGAGCTCGACCTAACCTCTGTAACGGTCACAGTCTTAATGGAGTTTGCATGTTCTCCCCATTGCTTCTGGGAACTTCCTCTCACGTCCCTAAAAACAGATAAGCATTAGAATTAAATGTGATAGTGATTGAACATGATTATATTTTACAGTCTGATTTAATTGAAAAACCTTGTTAGAAATGTTTTGGACATGATCCAAATCAGATATGTGGATCGTAGAATCACAGAGGAATCAATGGCAGCCTGGTGGCCAATCTTCATTAATTGCACATTGCATCACTTAGAGCAGAGTGTGAAGGTTTAATGGTTTAGCTCCAAATATTGCAATGCACACAACATTATGTGTTCAGAGTTCAAAAGATTGGTTTAATGAACATGAAAGTGAAGTTGAACATCTCCCATGGCCTGCACATTCACCAGATCTATATATTGAGCCACTTTGGGGGGTTTTGGAGGAGCGAGTTGGGAAAAGTTTTCCCAAAGGAGGCCTAACACCATACTAACAAATTATTGTGGTCTAAAATCAGGTGTTTCACTTTCATTGTCCAACCCCTGTACACTTCAGCTAATCGAGAAAAATTGACTGTCTTTTAAAATAATCAAATCTGCCAGAGAGCTCCTTTTGAAATGAAATGTGTGCTAAAACCGCATGAAGAAATAATTTCAGTTTTACATTTTTATTATACAGTGGCTTACAAAAGTATTTCTATGCCTTAAACCTTTTCTTATTTTATCACATTACAACCACAAACATAAATATATTTCACTGGAACTTAATATGATAGACCAACACAAAGTGGAAAGAAAATTATGCATAATTTTTGAATTTTTAAAAATAAAAAAACTGAAAAGTTCAGTGTGCAAAAGTTTTCAGCCTCCTTTTCTCTGAGTGCAACCAATTGCATTCAGGAGGTGCCTGATGACCACTAATGACTAAAAAGAGTGTGTAATCAATTTCAGTACAAATACGGCTGCTCTGTGATAGCCTCAGAGGTTCGTTAAGAGAATATTATAGAGCATCATGAAGTCCAAAGACCATACCAGACAGGTCAGGGATAAGGTTGTGGAAGTTTAAAGCAGGTTTAGGCTTTAAAAAGATTTCCCGAGCTTTAAGCATCTTATGGAGCACTGTTCAACGGAAATGGAAAGGGTTTGGCACAACTGTAAACCTACCAAGACAAGGCCGTCCACCTTAACTTACAGGTCGAACAAGAAGAGCACTAATCAGAGATGCAGCCAAGAGGCCCAAGAGGGTAGACTGGACGAAATGCAGAGATCCACAGCTCAGATGGGGAAATCTGTCCACAGGACACCTGCTGGTTGTGCTCTGCACAAATGTGGTCTTTATGGAAGAGTGCCGTTTACCAGAAGCCATGTTGGGGACACAGATAACATGTAGAACAAGGTGCTTTGGTCAGATGAAACCAAAATTTAACCTTTTGGCTAAAATGCAAAATGCTATGTGTGGCGGAGAATTAATACTGCACATCACTCTGAACACACCATCCCCACTGTCAAATATGGTGGTGGCAGCTTCTCTTTAGCAGGGATAGGGAAATTGGTCAGAGTTGATGGGAATATAGATGGAGGCTGCAAAAGATTCGAGACTTGGGCGGAGGTTCACCTTCCAGCAGGACAACAACCCTAAAGCCAGGGCTACAATGGAATGGTTTAAAACAAAACATATTCATGTGTTAGAATGGCCCAGTCAAAGTCCAGATCTAAACCCAATCAAAAATTTGTAGCAAGATCTGACAACTGCTGTTCACAAACGCTCTCCATCGAATCTGACTGAGCTTGAACTGTTTTGCAAAGAATAATGTGCAAAAATGTCAGTTACTAGATGTGCAAAGTTGGTTCAGACATACCCTAAAAGACTTGCAGCTGTAATTGCAGCAAAAGGTGGTTCCAAAAAGTATTGACTCAGGGGGGCTGAATAATTTTGCAAACTGCACTTTTAAGTTTTGTATTTGTAAAAATGTTTTGGGTGATGTGTAATTCACTTTCCACTTCACTTTGTGTTGGTATTTCACATTAAATTCTAATCAAATATATTTGTTTGTGTGTGACAAAATATGAAAAAGTTACTTTTGCAAGCCACTGGCTTTTACTAAAATAACGTACACAGATGGATTTTAAAAACAACCTCAGCTATGTCTATATATACTATTGTCACAGAACCTTTTATTTTCTTGAACTGTGACACCTCAGTCATAAATTATGTGCAAGCTCACATCCGGTTGCACTGTATGTAAAGGTACAAGTAAGATAAAAAAAAAAAAAAAGAAAATAGGAATTCTAAGCAAGATTTATTTAACATAACATTGTCTGTAGGTACAAAATACAGACCTTTTTTTAAAAAATGTAAATATCATGGAAAAGCTTATTAATTTCCATAATTCCATTCAAAAAGTTAAACATTATATACATTATAGATTCAGGGACCACAATTTAAGTATTTCTTTATTCATTACATAATTTGGGCTACTAGCTCATAAAACCAATGAAAAGGAATTCATAAGATTTTAATACTTTGGAGAAAAAAATTATCCCATATTTTGCAGGGCATGAATGTTTTAAACTGAGTGTGACATTAATCATCTACTAAACAGTAGAGGTGAAGAACAGAATCCAAACTGCTTGAGGTCCAGTGTAAGCCATGCAAATATCCACAGTAAGCCATGATTTGGGGTGCAAAATCCAGTGCAGGTGTTGGTAAACTCTGCTTTCTTAAATCCAAGGTCAGTGCAACAGTCTACCAGAATGTTTTAGAGGACTTCATAATTTATCACAGTAACTGGCCAGCCAACTCACCGAACCCAAACCCAATAGAGAATCTATGGGGTATTCTCAAGAGGAAAATAAGGGGCACCAGACCCACAAAAAAGAAGAGCTGACTGCAAGCATCAAGGAAATCTGGGCTTCCATAACTCCTAGGCACTGTGAGGGCAGGAGCATCAAATCAGATCCTCAGCGGAAGAAACCATGAAGTCCTCCAAAACATTCTGGTAGACTGTTGTTTTGACCTTGGATTTAGGAAAGCAGAGTTTATCAGCACCTGCACCGGACATTGCATCCCAAATCATGGCTGACTGTGGAGATATCACACTGGACCTCAAGCAGTTTGGATTCCTCACTTGGAACTGTTTAGTAGAATAGTGTGTTACACTCAATGTTCATGCCCTGCAAATTTTTGGCTGATTTCTCCACTGTGTTCTAATTTTTTGAATTCCTGTTTTCATGGGTTTTATGAGTTGGAAGCCCAAATTATGTAAAAAATAAACAAAAACATACTTGACCAAATGCATCCCTTTTAAAAAAGTTAGTCAACCCAGTGTTAAAAGCAAAGTATGGGTATTCTGTTATATGAGGCGCTCAGTGTGTGCCATATCTATAGCGATTGGCGCATGGGTAGAGCTCAAGACACGAGGCGCATTGCGTATAGTGATTGGCGCACTGGTACAGTGCTGGTACAGTGGAGGGAAAGACGTGGGGTGGCTAATGTGAAGCTAATGCTGTAAGGCATGCTACATTTTTTTTACATCAGCCGCAATGAGGACTGCTTTCTGAATACATTAATGAAGATGCAACTGAAAAAAATCATCTTGCCAAATAAGCAAATCAGTGAGTGACCAATGAAACGAGAGTGTAGAAATGGGCGTAGAATGGCTAACGGCTAGTTCTGTATTTTTAATCAGTGAAATCCAATCGTGTTTTTATGGAGAAAGCAAAAGATGTACTTAAAAAAGTGACCTGTGAGTGTACAGTATATATGTGGAAAACTCAAATCCTGCAAAAACATAATCATATTGTATATACATTTTTTAATTATCCTTTTATTGACTTCAGATTTGGTTCTTGGCAGGAGAACGGCCATATCAGTGTCCAACGTGTGACCGCACTTTCACCCTGAAGCATAGCTTGGTGAGGCACCAGCGCATCCACCAGAAAGCACCAGATGGGCAAGGAGCTGACAGATCAGACCCCGAAGAGGCCGATGGCTCAAGAGATAACAGTGCTTTGGACGGAGAAGAAGTTCAGGGTTCTGGAAGTGAAAGTGAGCCTGCTTCTGGTAAGAAGGACAACCGGGCATCCCAAATCAAATGGGGTAAAGGCAAAGATAAGATGAGAAACAGAACCGGAACGGGTGAGAAGCAGGACGAGAAAGACATATCCAATTCCAAATCTCCTAAAAAAGCTCCAACCGATGCAGATCAGGATATGGAAGCAAACGCTGAGACTTGTTTGGCGGAAAACTCAGAATCCAAAGAGAGAGACGATGCTGAAGACGATGTTGCTGGTATTTTGCCGGAGAAGACATGCTGATTTTTATCCTGTGCCAAAATTCATAGCTCTTCCACAAACACTAAGTGTCTGGCCTCATGGTGCAGGCTTTGCAATATGTTCAACTGGAAATGAATTTCTCTCAATGCCTTAATGATTTACAGAGATTTGGAGAAGTAACTGCACAGTATCCTTTTTTTTAATCAGTTTGTTTTTTTAATAATCCTATTATCTTTATATTAAAAATCTAATTAGTACCTTTTGTATTATAAGATCTATTTAGCAAGATTATAATGTATTAAGTCAGTTTGTTCTAAATCTACTCCACTCAAGTGCCTCAGAGCATTTATCTCCACTTCAGCATCAAAGCTTGGATCCGATTTCTTGCTCCAGCCTCATCTTGGTTATCAGTTTCTGGAGATCATAAGTTGATAGGTTTATTGGCAATATTTGCCTAGTTTGTACTTTTTATCCTCTGATGAACTTGGCGTGCGAGGTGATGAGACTGGTTTCGAACAACATTTGGTTGTCTGTGATGATTGCCCTGAAGGCAAAATCAGCCAGACTCAACAAACGCTCACGCAGTGTTCCGCACTCTTGGACTGCTCCACGTCCTGCCTTAACCTCCACCCAAACACTGCTGTACAGTGATGTGGGGATGAATTCTGACCGTAGTGGCCTTCCATCACATGTCGGAATTTTATCATGGATTTCTTTCATTACAGTGATGTTTGTCCTGTGGGTTGTATACTTGAACTCACCCTGCTGTTGGCCTGTGAATTTTCACACCGTGCCTCATATTGAAATTTACTTCATTCAATCCATACCTTTTCAGTCACCATCAGTTTGTCTCTCAGCATAAATGAACATGTTTCACTAATCAGAAACCCTTTACTTTCTAGCTGGTAGACATGTGCCAATAATTTAGTACAGTGCCAATATTGGCTCAATGTTGTGTTACTTGAATTTGGCATGCAATTTTTACCTTTTGTTAATGGATTGCTGCTGTATATATTAAATGAATATTGATACATCTGAACACAGCAGTACTATACAGGCCATAAACCCTAAACATGGCATAGTCTGACTCAGCAATTCAAAAAACAGGCAAGATTTGGGATTTTTGTAACTGCAACAGTGACCTCTGCTTGTGGTTTAAAGCAGTTTGCCTTGTAGAGACGAGTAAGCGAATGTGCTGTGTTTGAATAATAAAAAAAAGTAAGGTTTGTTTTGTGACCAACTCACCCAATGTAAAGAATTAAACCACACTGCCCACATCCCTAATAACACTTTACTGTTGCCTTGTCTCACCACTGAGAGGTGCTGTTTCACCCCGATTCTGTATTTTCTACTGGAGATTATTGGCACATGCTCACAGAGTTTGGTCATAAAAATTTGCCTAATCAATCATCTGACATGTTTGGTTGCTTATAGTCTGTCTGCAGTTAAATCAAAATTAAGGAGGACACACTGAATATTTTATGTATTTATTATTCGTGGGCGGGGCAGCCATCTCCTCGGCTTGCACACGGCCATGGCGCTAAGCAATCGTTAAAATTTGTATTATTTTATAAATCATGATTTTATTTGCTATCAATCCATGTTTATATTAACGTCATTTTGTTTTGCGTTTTGCATTAATTCTCAAGCCTCACCAACATGCACGTGCATCTATATTCCTGTTATTGAAGCTGGGATGTGCTTTCACTAAAGTTTGAATTTGTAGAGTAGTGTTTTTTTTGCATGTCTGATTAATGGGGTGGTTACCAGTTCTCGTCTTTCTCAGGGGCTTTTCAAATATTATGCATCCTAAATCTTGGGGAAATTCTTATCTAGGCATGCTCAAGCAATCACTACAGCTACAGCATACACAGACTAATGTGAATCTCGTCAGGAAAGCAATTTGTTCAGATTTCATCCTTGGTTCAACCAGTTTTCACCAGTCAGGCATTTGTACCGTCTATAGAATTAGGGATTGCACAAGTGTTTTTTTGTGTTTCTTGTTTTCTGATGAAATCATTCGAGCAATAAATATACACTAAGAAAGAAAAATCAAAAAACAGCCTCTTTGGTTTGATTTTTGAACACTTGCAAGGAGTGCCAATTCTTAAATCACAAAGAAAAAAGTTTCCAATTATACATAGGATTGTTAGAATACCGTTACTTGTCATTTATTTAAAGTAATCCTATAAATAAAGGCAAACTTTGTGTGTGTTCACTATCCAAATCCACACATTTGGTTCATATATGAGGTTTATAAAGCAATAAGACATGTGAGGGGGTGCCTTATTGTAAATAAAACACTATAATAAAAAAATACGGTTTGCTTCGTAAATGCGTTTATTAAAAGTTAAATTGGTAATAAACTGCTTCTTTGCAGTGTAATTTAGTCGGGTTTTTTAAATAAATGCTGATCGCTGAGTAACAGCTTTTTGGTTTCTCTAACCATCAAATATTGCCATCTTATGGCCAAATTAAAGAACGCAGTTTATAAAAAAACACTGAGAAAATATTTTATGTCACACATTGATGCCGAATGTGAAAAGTGGTCAGAGAAGTGATATTTTGTCAATAATGTCAAGACTGGACAAATCTGCCAATCAGATTTAAGGACCGAAACTACAATTTTTATAAATACTTTTAACAGCCACCAAAAAGCCACCTCTATGTGGTTCGAGCAGCACCACCAGTGATGGGTGGCTGAGAGTGTGGGCAGTGCTATTGTGTTATTAATTTTCGGTGATGTGGAAGTTTTTTGTTTTTTTTTTTGATGTTTTTATTAATGATATAAAATGCCAATAAGATGCGCGACCACTTTCACATGAATAATAATTACAGTTTCTGTAATTCCTGTACAAATAATCTCTAATCCTGACAACAGTCCATTTACAAATGCAACACTCGTTTTGTCTACTGCTGCTAAAAGGTAATGTCCATTCAGTGATTTATAAGCTATATCGACCCTTTCCAAAAAAAAAATGATATCATGGAAAAGTATTTTAATATCCATACGTGCATTAAAAAATGTAAACTTTCATAGAAAACAATTTTAAGGATGTATTTGTTTATTTTTACATAATTTGGGCTTCCAGCTCATAAAACCCATGAAAACAGGAATTCAAAAAATTTGAATACTGTGGAGAAGTTTTGCAGGGCGTGAATGTTTTGTAATACACTAATCATCCACTAAACAGTGGCAGTGAGAAACAGAATCCAGATTGCTTGAGGTCCTGAGTGAAATTTCCAAAATCAGTTGATGATTTGGGCTGCAATGTCCGGTGCAGGTGTTCTTAAACTCTGCTTTCTTAAATCCAAGGTCACAGTAACAGTCTACCAAAATGTTTCAGAGGACTTCATGATTCCGTCTGCTGAGAATCTGTATGGAGATTTCATCTTCCAGCAGGACCAGGCCCCTGCCCATGCCACCAGACGCACCAAAACCTGGTATAATGCCCATGCCATCACAGTGCTCAAAAACTAAACCCAAATAAAAAATCTATGTGGTATTCCCAAGAGGAAAATGAGGGGCACCAGACCCAACAAAAAAGAAGAGCTAACAGCAGCATCAAGAAAATCTGGTATTCCAGATTCTCCCAGGCACTGTGATGACATGGGCATCCAACCAGGTTTTGGTGCTTCTGGTGGCATGGGTAGGGGGCTGGTCCTGCTGGAAGATTAAATCTGCATATTCATACAGATCCTCAGCAGAAGAAATCATGAATTCCTCTAAAACATTCTGGTAGACTGTTGCGGTGACCTTGGATTTAAGAAAGCAGAGTTTACCAGCACCTGCACCCGACATTGCACCCCAAATTATGGCTGACTGTGGAGATATCACACTGGACCTCAATCAGTTTGGATTCTGTTCCTCACCTGTACTGTTTAGTAAAATAGTTTGTGACGCTCAACATTCATGCCCTGCAAAATTAGATTTCTCCACAGTGTTTTTTTTTTTATTTTTTCACAGATTTTTTTTGAATACCTGTTTTCATGGGTTTTATGAGCTGAAAGCCCAAATTATGTAAAAGTAAACAAATACATACTTGACCAAATGCATACCTTTGACAAAAATTCAGTCAACCCAGTGTTAAAAGCAAAAAAACATCACCAATACGGTTATTCTGTTATATAAGGCGTTTGGTGTGTGTACTTTCTTTGGGCCGCACGGTGGCGTAGTGGGTAGCACGACCGCCTCTCAGCGCTGGGGGTTCCCGGTTCGAATCCCTATCTGG
>JAOUQT010322022.1:0-14087 GCA_025769995.1 Xyliphius kryptos | reverse complement strand
AGGTACTGACTCTGGCCTACAGGACAGTCGCTGGATCTGCCCCCACTTACCTTCAGTCCATCTTTACTAGGTACACTTCAACTCGTTCACTACGCTGTATCGACTGATGTCGCCTGGTGACTCCAACTCACCGGGATGCCAATTCTCACTCCATTTCATTCACCACTGCTAAATGGTGGAGCGACCTTCCCAACAACATCTGTAAGGCTGACTCACTCAACATTTCCAAGAAACTTCTCAAAACCCATCCCTTTCATTTGCTCTAAAAAAAAATAAAAAAAATCGTCAGGTCGAGTGATGCGCACAGGGTTGTTGGTGCTGCGGCCGAACTGTTTTTTCCTAAAAATACTGACATGTGGTGTTCTCTCATTTGTAAATCGCTTTGGATAAAAGCGTCTGCTAAATGACTAGATATTTACTATATAAAATTGTATCCCTTATATTTAAGGAATTAATTGCAATTTAAGTGACAAATTTCTCTAAAAAAAAAAAAAAGATTTTAATGCAGATGCAAAGCAATTTCCAGTCAGAATATCATTTTAAATTTTTGTACCTGATGATTGTCTTACATCTGACATTACCTTACATTTAAAAAAAAATCCACTTGCTGACTAATAGTGATATAAATAATAATGTTTGTTTTATGGAGGATACATTATACATACATTACAAATGGTGCAGAGATATGTTATTTATGATTTGTAAGTCTTTTATTCTGTATAATCCCACACAAGTACTCACTGTCCATCTGAGATGACACACTCCATGTGCTCTTCAGGACCGATGTGTACTGCTGTGTGTCAGAGGCCTGGGGAAGAAGAAAGAGCTCAGTTGTTCAATTGACTGTTTCTAATTCTCTTTTTCCCTCTCACTTCATAATTATAATTACTTTTGGGAACTGGATTGATCAACTTCTTCTTTATCTCCTTCACAAAGGAAGGAGACCCTGCACTCCTCAGCAGCTGAAATGTCAGCCCTGTATGATTCATTCCTGACCATGTGGTGCTGAAATCTATGTATTTTTTTTTTCTCTGACTCATGCATGACACACGTGCTCATTTATCACAAGCTTTAATTTTCTCAATGGATTTCATAAAAGAAGAGGCGGAAAGGCACTGTGCATTTACCACAAATGTGCTCATGAATACAAACTCTCCCAGGAAACTTGTGGTGACCAACATGCCAAGAAGCCTTGGTTGAATAAATGTCTTATCCCGACCCAATATTGGCAGTTAAATAGTCTTTTAGAATTAAAAATTAAATTTGAACCTTTAGCAGCATAGGCAGTTATTAAACTATGCTTCACATGTCTACAACAGTAAAGAAGTTACTTTCACTCTACACTTTTCAGTTTGTTGTTGGTTAATGTTCACCACTTTTGTCCATAAAACTTTGCCCTGTGTTTATATAAATGTAAAAGAATCTCTTGGTTCAGTTCATTGTGACATAGTAACTGAGGTTATTTTTGTTATCAAAGTGTTTTGCGTATCTGCAAATACAAAATGCATCATGGCATCATTATTTTGGCAATCATCTTTTAATGTCTCTATTATTTAAATTCTGGATACCATGAATCATTATTTGTCACAAAGTGTTTATCATCTATAAAAATTGTAGTGTTTTAAGCAGTGCTTAGTTAAGTGATGAATATCTTTAAAAAGCAACGTCACAAATAAAATGCAGAAAACTGACTTCTGTCATGTTTCTGACAAATGTAGACTACTAGCTAAATTAACATTTGTTAAAAGCAGATACTACAATTGGTGAATATATGGCCCTAGACTGCTGTATTTAACACTGTAAGGCTGGTTTCTTCTTGTATTATGGTATGTACTTACGGTCTAAATGTTAAACTCTGGAAATGTTAACATAAAAGAAGACAACATCATAGCCTTATTATCTTTAGCTAATTGTACATGTTTTTGCATATCTTGACTTGTTGGAAAATTTAGGGTTAGGTTTTGAGGTCAGCAATGCCGTCACACACTTTGTAATAAAAAGGGTTAAGGGCCTTGCTTAAGGGCCATGTGTCTGCGGTCTGTCAGAGTCTGAATTTAAACCTTTTGTAATTAACACTACTGGCCATGCCATTGTAAAGATTTTAAAATAAAGAGATTCGTATTTTGACTAGCGGAATACCTGTGCTGTGCTAGGGTGGAGAATTTTATAACGTGAAAGTTGAAAGGCACTTGTTTTCGAGTTTATATATTTAAAATAAACGTAAAATCTGAAATGAATATGTGAAATGAGTATAGTGTGAGTTGTGACTATGGTGTTCATGTGGTTGCTTTCCTACCTGAAATTTTCAGTAGCTTTTCCAAGAACACAACAAGGAATAACGTCCAATTTTTTTTATCTTTGTAGGTATTTGCAAGACCCCAATCCATTTGAGGGGTTGCGTTTAATGGCGATAGCGAACGACAATCAAACATAGGAAAGCGAGAACTCTACATGCAAGGTAATCATGATGCCACATTTCAGCCTTGTTCCTTGGTTAGACCCTGATGTGACACTGAAAGACTCTTAACCCTCATTGCTCCAGGGCTGCCCATGTTCTGAACCCAAATAAGTTGGTATATTTGTAATGTAAATCGCTTTGGATTAAGACGTCAGCTAATAAATTAATGTAGATTAATGTATATGAGACTTTTTAAAAGTTGCACAGCTAAGATTGATTTACATTACATTTACATTTAGCAGACACATTTATCCATATGACTTACACCACAATTCAGTATTTTAGGACAAGAACAGCTACACTGTAATGCCAACCACCTTGTGCATTACTCTGTTTTTTTTTCTTTTAATTTTTTTTTTTATAGAAAGTGACTGTAAAAAAGGTGTGCTTTGAGAAGTTTCTTGAAAATTCAATCTCTATTATTAAATTTAGATATTGTCCTTAGTTTTTTTTCTTCCAAGTTTGTTATAGTCAAGTATTATGAATCACGAGATAAACAATGTATGATAGAAAATAAGATCTCTATTAGTGTATAAACTAATGACGAAAAGGCTATTAGACTAATTTCCCATTGCTATATAAAACTGATGGGTTCTGTCATGTCTTACAGGCTGCTGGCAGTATGATGGAGAAAGAGTCTGATTGTTTCAGAGTCATTTGACGATGGCATGCCCCACACATTAATTCTAATCTTTGTCTGGATTCTCTTTCTGTCTTTTCCTCTCGTTCTCTTTCTATTTAGAGAGTTTGGTGTGAAAAAAATTTAACTGGCCTGGCAGAGCCCTGACCTAAACCCTAGGAATTAACTAGAACGTAGATTGGAAGTCAGGCTCTTATGTCCAATAGCAATGTCTGATCTCACAAATGCAGTTAAATGATAAATGTAAAAAAAAATACATTGACACACTCCAAAATACTATACTTTTTTTTCCCAGAAGAGTGGAAGCTGTTAAAACTATAAGGGGTGACTAACTTAGAATGGGATGTCATTATTGCTTCTGTAAATGTAATGTGAAGGTGTCCCCATATATACTGAAGCCCTTTTAGTTGTACTGTTGCACGGCTTAGTCCTGCACCAGCTACACCGTGTAAAGTAGTGCAATGGAAAGATTGTACTGTTTACTGAAGCCTAACTGTAAGCAGGTATTTGAAACAGAACACAATGAAGAGCAAGTTCTCTCATGTCAAAGTAATCATTGCTACATAAAAAGAGAGGAATGCTGCAATCTGTTTACATTACTCAAAGGAATCCACTTACCTCAGTTATTAACGGACATATAATTTACTGCCTTTAATATAAAACATCACCTTATCAGGTGAAAACATGCAGTGAATTCTCTGTTTGATCTATGAGGATTTGTTCACTGATTCATTACATTTTTTTACCTCAGTAATTTCATGTCATTTAGTTGAACAAAAAGCATTCCAGGACTTCTAACACAAAGTATATAAGTTAATACAGACTTCTTACCATACACATTTTAGGTTTTCTATGTTTGAGTTGGCAATAGTATTACTTTGTATAACAACATTGGTACTCCCTAAACCCATGTGTCACATGTAGCAATCTAAAAATCTACGCAATGCATTTCTTTGGATTCTCCAGTTTTCTCCCACAGCCCAAAAACATGAATTCAAGGTATACTGGCTGCTTAAAAATTTCCTCCCTTCTAGTGTGGTGTATCTGTGTGAGTGAGTGTGTACCCAGTGATCGATTGGTGCCCTGCCCTGCCCTGCCTCTGCCTAGTACCCCAAACGTTTAGAGTAGAGAATTAATTGGAGGATAATGAGATGAAATATTCTTAAACTGGTATATGTTATCAAATGTCACAATAACCTCTGATGGAATATATAGAGCAAAAGCATAAGGTTTTGCATATGTGTCTAAAACTGAAAACAGAGGGTATTCCAAAACCGTATAGCACTGTTTTAAAGATAACTTTATAACCTAAGTAAAATTATATGGGCATTTAATGTAAGTTGGACAACGTCAATTATTCAAAATGGATTTACATTTATGCCTTTTATAATTTACAATTATGTCTTTCAAACAAAAAATAAAGGTTGCTGTGTGAAGTAATTTCCTCTTTGAATAATGAAATAATGATGATTAAAATAAATTAAGAAATGCACAAACCAGCATTATCTGGTTGCTTGTGTAAGCTTATTTTTTATATTGCTGGCTTTCTGATGGATTAAAATGGCATTCAAATCCTAGACCAGGGCACAATTCTTTCTTTTATGATTCAGTATTAGAAGTCAGCAAAGTTTCAAAATTGCTGATTTGATGGTGTTTCTGTAGGTCATCTGTCTTTTATTGATTTAAGCAATAAAGCAGTTAAGAAAACTTTTAAAAGTATTCTGTATTCGACTAAAAACAGCTAACAGATAATAATTATTTCTGGGAACTACAAGTAATAAAATGCCATTAGCACATAATTCAAAAAATAGTCCAGCACTTCAACAGTTGTAAAGACACTAGTTGTGTTCATTTGCAGGTTTTATAATATAACATTTTATTTGTCATCAGGTCCAGATATAGCTGTTTCAAAGAGGATTTTTTTTGCTTTTTCATATCAACCAGAAGTTATTTTAACTAACCAACAACTGTGTTTTAAACAGCTAATCATGTTTTTATAATTTAAAATGACACTAAATGACATGACAATGACATGATGCATTACATTAGGCGTTCCCAATGCGTCGATCACGATCAGCTGGGTGATTGCACATTGGTAGATCTCCGTGGAACACGTCACATGTCGTGTTCTGTAAAGCAGTGTTTTTCAACTGTTTTGAGTTATGGGCCATTTTTTACATAAAACAAATCCTGTGGCACACCGCAATCCAAATAAGTTACCGAATGACACATTGTAGCTTAATGCAGCACTTCATACCTCTCTTCACCAGAGAACATCCGCCACCTCATCAGGAGCATGCCCAGGCGTTGTAGGGAGGTCATACAGGGCATACACACTACTAAGCCTCATTTGAACTTGTCTTGAGGAATTTCCACTAAAGTTGAATCAGCCTGTCATTAGATTTTCCACTTGGATTTTGTGTATGATTTTAAAATCCAGACCTCCATGGGATAATAGTTTAGATTTACATTTTGATCAGTCTTATGTTATTTTGTTCTCAACGCATTCCACTTTCTACTAGATAAAGATTTTAAACTAAAATATTTTATTCATTAAGATCCAGAATGAGTTTTATTTGTGTTACCTTTATTTCTTTTTTGAGCAGCTTATACATAAACTGATTGCTTTTGTGTCGTTGAGACAGTTGACCACCAGGAGGCGCTATTAACAGAGTGAAAGTGCCAACAGAACCACTGGGGGAGTAGATGGAAAGCGGAGGGAGGTCTTCTCAGTTCCACCTGCCTTTATATAACTCTCAGCAGTGAGTCTGAGAGACCGACAGCCAGAAAAGAGAGACAGCAAAGAGCAAGGAGACTCAACACTCTTAACTTTGATCTGCGCAACAACCTGAACTGCTTAAAGTCCCAGAGGATTTATTTTATCCAGCAACACGGTAGGGGAATGTTCTTTTCTTCCACTATTTCTTTTTTAGTGTTCAACTCCTCCCCCTGCTTACACAGCAGGCAGGTGTACAGCACAGGTACATCAAATAATAAACTCCAACTTTCTCATTTGGATAATAAATACAGTTGTTTGGTTTCATTCTGAAAGCTTTTAAAACTAGATCTTATTATATGAACATGAAAATATATTTTGTTTATAAAAAGTAAGTTTAGGGCTGCAAACAGTGATTTATAACGTTTGTATATAATGCGGCATAATGGTAACATTAAAGTTTGATATTGTAGATTGTGACACAATAGATTTGAATCTGTTTAGGAGCTAAAATAATATTTCCAATTTTTTTTAAGGACTTTTTTTCAAACTTACTAATTAGACTAGCATGAGTTTGTTTTATGTATGCATGTATAAACTAAAGTCTCTTTTAAACCATGTACCACCAGGCTCTGATTTCAGAAGTAAGCCCGGGGCGTTGTGTACAGCTCAAAAACATGAACAATACATAGCAAAAACAACTCACCAGAGTGATCAGGATTTGGAAAAGTCAACAAAAGGTCACCTTTAGCAAAGTTTTCCTGGATTCTAAAAAAAAAAAAAAAAACCTGTTTCTTTAGGGAGGTATTGAATTGTCTAAGCAGAGGCTGGCTCTCTGTTTACATGCATAGAACCTTCAAGAAATTCCTGGACATTCCAAAGTCTGCTGCTCTGTTATCAAATAGGAAACATAATACCACACAGAGTTGACACACATTATGTCGTTTATTAAATAACCCCACAATCAAATGTTAGAATTAAGTCTGAGCTTGAATAATACTTTTGATTTTTTAATTTTTGTTAATTTTGAATACCACCAGTAAGTAGTTTGTGTGCGTGCACATAGAGGGAACACCTGGTCAAATTTCATGTTTTATTGATGTAAGTCAGGGTTGTTAACCTTTACTGTCTAAAGAACCATTTTAGGCCTAAAAGGAAAAAATGTGCCTGGAGCTGCCAAAATATTGGTGCTATCAACTAACATGCAGTAACCTTGGTTCAACACTGGTTGACAAACATGGCTCTACACCAGTTCACCAGTAAGTGTACAATAGGTTAATAAAATATGCTATACAATTGTACGACCCCAAATTCACACCATATTACTGTTTATGGCCCTACACAGTATTAATATAATGTTTCTAATGTGCTTAGTGACTGTATGTCATAAATAATACTTTGTCATTTGGTTACAGTGAATTTTAGATTGTATATAAATTATTTAACTAAAATCTATTAACTGTCTCACTTTTAACCATACTTAAATTCTTTCGATATTTTCTAAGGCACAAAAAAACTAAAACTTTCAAATAAACAGTGCCTTGCAAAAGTATTTGGCCCCTTGAACTTTTTAAACTTTTGTCACATTTCAGGCTTCAAACAAAGATATGAAATTGTGACTTTTTGTGAAGAATCACCAACAAGTGGGACACAACCGTGAAGTGAAATGAAATTTATTGGATATTTTAAACTTTTTAAAAATATTGATACTCTCTACATTTCAATATGACTGCTTGCACAGTGCTTCTTGAGATGTTTAAAGCATGGGAAATATTTTTTTGTATCCAAATCTGGCTTTAAACTCCTCCACAACAGTATCTCAGACCTGCAAGGTGTGTTCCTTGGGCTTCATGATGCTCTCTGTGCTGTGCTTTAAATAGAACTCTACATCTCTAAATCACAGTGCAGGTGCATTTATACGGAGACGTGATTACACACAGGAGGATTCTATTGATCATCAGTCATTTAGGTCAACAATGGATCAAACGGAGATCCTCACTGAACTTCTGGAGTGAGTTTGCTTGCACTGAAAGTAAAGGGGCCAAATAATATTGCGTGCCCCACTTTTCAGTTTTGCATTTAAAAAAAAAAAATTCAAATATCTGAGAAATTTTGTTCCACTTCACAATTGTGTTTTATTGTTGATTTTTTACAAAAAAATTTGAATTTTAAATATTTGCTTGTAACCTGAAATGTGGCAAATACAGGTTAAAAAGTTCATGGGGGGGCAATACTTTTGCAAGGCACTGTATATCGATAATATTTAAGAGTAAAACTTCCCTTTGATCATCTTTTACAGTTAACAGTGTACAGTTATTATAATGTTACCATCAAAAACAAAAATGTGAATAATCAAACAGAAACAAATTTAACAAGTTTTATTTTTTATACAAGACCTGAAGATCTGTAATTCTACAAAAAGAGTGTATGTACAGTACATTCAGAGATTTTTTTTTTATTTAAAATCTGTGAACTACATGGCCACTTTACATCGCATGGGCTGCTTTTTATGTAACAGTATTTATCTACATTGTCCCTTTTAGTTAAAATACAATTATACCGAAAAAAAACTTGCTTTCTCTCTGTATTCTACATACATTACCTCTATCTCGGAGAATTAAGCAGTGATGTTCGAGCAGTAAGGACAATATTAGTCCGCGCATCATTTAGTCCATCTGTCCCTCTTGACCAGTGTGAGAGGATTTACTCACGGGTCACTAACTTGCTTTTGCTAAGACCAGCTGTGTAATGGCCATTATTTGAAAGCCAGCAAGCTTTTATTTCCCTTTATTGCTGTTTTGAAATGTACATGTGTTTTGGAAACACCACCATGCTGTGATTTATATATTGGAAGCAGAACTTAATTTGCCTCATTATAATATTTCATTGGATCCTGACAACATTAATTACACTTAAATTAATTACAAAAATGTGTGTACATTTTCTCAGAGTTGTGAAATGTCTGTTTAGTTGTTGAAACATTCTGAGGGTCAAAAGGGTTGGCAATCTGTAGGTCCTTTTTTTGGCATCTGTATTCCTCGACATACCTGTGTGGTTTTTCCCTGGGAACAATGACAAGACATTCTGAATAGGTTTATTCGATTTACTAAATTACCTCTGTGTAAAAGCACTTATCTGATCATCCTATAAATGTATCGGTCAAATCCAATCATAATTAAAAACAGCCTATGAACTATCATAAGATAAAGAAGCACTGGATAAATCCAGTTTATTTCAGCAGGGTCATAAACACCCATCACAGTTGCCTTTCAATTTTGTGTTTATTGGATCTGACAGAAGTGAAGATGACAGAATCTAACCTCCCGTAGTCTCTGGGGAATTATTTCCCCTTCATTGACTTAAAATGTAAGTCAATACAAAAGGGTTTGGAGAGAGAACACACTATAGCACTGGCTGTGTGTGCCGGAGTGTGTAAATGTGTTTGTTACAGGGCCTCTGTGCCGGCCATCTAAAGGCACAGTCATGCAGAAAACTGCATAGTAGTGGCAAAAGTTGCCCTCATTGCGGATGCAATTGTTATACTGCTGCTGAGCTGATAGAGATAATATTGGACATTTTTATGTAACTCATTTGCTGTACCCTGTGCCTTCATCATGACCCACTACACTGTACTGAACACTGACAGATTCTTCTAAAACTTCTAAATGCATCTTAAACTAGTTTCTGGTGTAAAGCAGAAACAAAGTGAACATTAGCAAGATTGATCCTAAAAACTTTTCTACAATTTTGCATGTTCTTTCCATTTTCCATGTCAGCGTTGTGATGGACTGATACCCTTTTTTGAGGGTTCCCCCTTTTTTATGTCACGGTATGTCACAGTTGAGTGTTTTGGCATGGTTATTGTTTCATTGTAGAGAAAATAAGTAATTTCTATGAATAATCTAAACGTATACTGATTATCTAACGTATCCACACTTAACAGCACCTGTTGCGCTTTCGGATTTTGTTCACAGGTTAAAGATGAGGAGACTGCTGTTTACAGTCAGTACAGTGATACTTCTGCTGGTGGAGTGTCACGTGGCAATGAGAACACTGTCCCGTAGCCGGAGGGAGCTAGCTAGCCAATTGCACCTCGGAGGCATCCGAGATCCGTTTGGCTCCTACTGCCAGAGGAGAGGGGGGTGCTGCCCGGGCAGGAATGATCAGTGCACTGTGCCGTACCTGGACACCATTTGCTACTGCGATCTGTTTTGTAACCGCACTGTGAGTGACTGCTGCCCAGACTTCTGGGGTCACTGTCTGGGCATTGAACCTCCCTTCAGAGGTGAGTGGAGTAGATAAGAAAGTTACAAATTTACGATCTATTACATAATCTGGGACCCTTTGACATAAATTAAAAAATCCTTACACCCAATGTGAAAAGAAAAAAAATGCCAGTTTTTTTTAGTGCAACAGCAACTACTAATCTGAATTTGGGAATATAATCAGGATTTTTACAGCAAAATTTAAGTTTAGACCGTTTAATGTATTCTTACCTGCACCTTTATGTTGTCCAAGTTCTGGCATGGAGATGGTAAATCCTTTAAGAATGAGGAGGGAACATTGGGCTTCTTATTAACAGAGGAACTAAAAAAGGAGCAGTAAATAAAGGTCAGAAAAAGAATGCTTGTAATGCAGGAAGAGTGATGGGGGTGGGCTGGGGTTCCAAGAGCAGGAGAAAGACCAACATCAGAGCAGGTATGCATGTGCATGCTAGACCAGACCTGTGTTTGTTCAAGGAGGAACGATCACGTCTACAGGTGTGCTGAAACCTCATGCCTACTAAATTACTCATACTCTTTAGTTGTGTGAGTCAGCTACAGCCAGCCTATTCATTTCTTCCGACAGAACACATTTATCAATATCCATTGTCACCTGAGGGAGGCTGCATTCTTCTTTTACTCATTGTTTCTTAATATGTGGCCTCCAGGTACATTTTCGTTTGTTAATTTGATTTCTGCAAACTCACAGATTATTAAGGCAAATTAACGCAAATTTGACTTTTTATTTTAAAATATAAATTAAAAGAATGTAAATAATGTAAGAATAAATGTTTTTTTAAGTTTCAGTATAGTAATATGTTTTACTTTAATAAATACTCTATTAATGATTTACCGTTATACTTAAAATACATTTAATTAGTCATCCATCATCTACCATCAAGATTTTTAAATATCTTTTGTTACTTTTGCTAAAATTTGATTACACATACAAATTTTTTAACATTAAATCAAGGTTTTAATTAAAATATAAAATGTTCTTATAACATTAGCTATCTTACTACCAATTTAACTAAATATGAAATAAACTATATTCCAGGTCATGTAAAATGTTGTTAAAATGTATGAACCAGTCAAAGTATATTTTAAGATTTGTCTCAGGGAGGCCTGTGTACAGATTAGATTAGGTCACAGACAACAAATCATGAGAATTTTAAAGAAAGGTGAGCCTATGTTTATTTTCTGGTAAATTATGATGTAATATGTAGTGTTTTAAGTGAGTACCTGTTTGAAGATGTCATGGCAGTGTTAATGGCAGCAGTAATGACCGTAGGAAATGCGCTGATTGGCTGCAGAAAAGTATTTTTTTTTATTACAGCAGATGGGGTGTAGAGAAGATCGATAGAAAGAGTGGTGCAGAGTGTGTGGGGGGATGCAGACCGCATTGCCTTCTCACTTGCGGTAGCCAGTACAAAAAACTTTAGCTTGTTAGGGCATGACGAAAGCTAAGTCTTTGGGAAAGCAAAGGAGGGTCAGTGCCAACATTTTTGAGCCAGATTACAGAGGCCCTGTATATACTCTGACCTTTAAAGCGAAGGGAAAAAAGGGTTTTTCTAACCATTAGTAACTAAGTTATTTAAAGCTGCAAACTGCTTTTTATTAAGTAAAACTGTATTAGTAACTGTCTCAATTTAAGTTTTTAACGCAAGTCGTGATTTAGTGATTCATAATTAAATAATCTATTCCAGGCACTTGTGAAAGAAATGGCCATAGGTTTCAGGCAGGTGCCACCTACAAAGAGAACTGCAATTTATGGTAAGTCTAAACTGTGTGAACAATTCCCCTCCCTAACACACACACACACACACACAAACAGAGAGAGCACACCTAGCTTGTTGTGAGGTCTAATAACAGGACTGGAAGAATTGTTCAGAACATTCTCATCTGTTTAATTGGATTAATTCTTTAGAACATGGGCTTAGTAAACAAAATTCTTCACTCCCTCTCTCCCATTTCTTTATCATCAGTGGTTTCTTCCCATATGCTGCAGATGTGGGCAGCACAAACTCCTTGCATGTCCATTCACTCCAGTGATAAGACATTTCTGTGCTGTGTTTTGTCTGTGTTTATGAGCAAAAGAATAGACCAAACCCCAAACATCAGAATTTTACACTTCTAAAAGGACATAAAAACAAATAAGAAAATAAGTAACATTTACATTAATAAAAAACGAAATAGAAGGGTAGTCTTTCCTTTATATTTTCAAAAAAGTTTCATATAAAACTACACATTTTTGAATAAAATTTCAAAAAGCATTTAAAAAAAAACTATTAGTTGAATAGGTTTACATTTAAGAGTAAAAATTAAGGATTGTTTTTTTCCACTGCAGTATTTACTTTCTGCAGATCACTGCTGCAGAGGCACTGTCAGAACCTGCTGTTGTTAAAAAAAACAAAAACAAAACTTAATATTGTGCCATTTTGCGGTTTGGCCTAATTTTTACTCCGGAGTTTTTACTCACTTTCAACTTAAGCTGATTTATATTAAAATTTAAAATTACAGGTATTTTAAGTTGATCCACTTATTCACTGAAAAGACAAAACCTTAAAACACCTATTTTTTCATGCTACCTTCCAGGAGTGTGCTACAGGTATAAAGATACCAACAAAAATCTTTAAATTGGTCATAATTATATTCTGATTAACGTCCATTAAAATATTATTAAAACCTTCTAATGTAACTGCACTATACATTTATATTTGTACTGCTTTGTTTACTTTATAAATTATTATATAGGATGTATTAAACATGTACTCACTGACTTTAATGGTCAGAACCTCTTCAGGCCCACTTTACAGCAGTATATGGAGCATTCTTAGTACTGCAGTGACCGTGATGTGCTGGTGGTGCGGTATATGCTTGGCACTTAGCCTGAGATCAAAAAAGGCTAGGCTGCTGGAAATTTAAAAAACGCACCGTGGCAATGCAATTTTAAGAATAGTGTAGAATAGTATCCTGTAGGCAGCATTGATTTTCCATCTACAAAATGAAGCAATACGGTATAAATGCCTAAAGGAATACAAAGGGATATGAATACATTGTGATTTAATGTATTACACTAAATGTGTCTGTGTGCAACAGTGTAAATTTATTCTTCCCTAAAAAATAACTAAATATACAGCCATTAATGTCTAAACCACTGGCAACAAAAGTGAGTACACCCCTTAGTGAAAGTTCCTGAAGTGTCAATATTTTGCGTGGCCACCATTAATTTCCAGAACTGCCTTAACTCTCCTTGGCATAGAGTTTACCAGAGCTTCATAGGAATGCTTTCCCACTCCTCCATGATGAGGGGATATTCAAGACTTTGTGCTCCGCGACCTTCTGCTTGAGGATGCCCCCAAATATATTCTATTGGGTTTAGGTCTGGAGACATGCTTGGCCAGTCCATCACCTTTACCCCCACCCTCTTCAATAATGTAGTGGTTGTTTTAGAGGGGTGTTATCACGCTGGAAGATGAATTCTGCATCTCCATACAGATCCGCAGCAGAAGGAATCATGATGTCCTTGAAAACATTCTGGTAGACTGTCTTGGTGACCTTGGATTTAAGAAAATTTACCAACACCTGCGCCGGACATTGCACCCCAAATCATATCTGACTGAGGATATTTCACAGTAGTTTAAATTCTGTTCCTCACCTCTACTGTTTAGTAGATGACTAGCACGACACACTTTAAACATTCATGCCCTACAAAATTTGGGCTGATTTATCCACAGTTTTCTAACTTTTTGAATTCCTGTTTTTGTGGGTTGTATGATTTGAAAGCCCAAATTATGTAAAAGTAAAAAAAATAAATACTTGAAAGCACTTAAATTGTGTGCCCTGAATATATAATCTATGAAAGTTTAACGTTTTGAATGGAATTATGGAAATTAATAAACTTTTCCATGATATTCTAATTTTTTGGAAAGTCTATATACACTGCTCAAAAAAATAAAGGGAACACTTAAACAACACAATGTAACTCCAAGTAAACCACACTTCTGTGAA
>JAOUQT010322013.1:0-14087 GCA_025769995.1 Xyliphius kryptos | reverse complement strand
TGGGATACACACTATACAGGACAATTTAGAGCGTTCAATTCACCTTACATGTTTTTGGAATGTGGGAGGAAACCGGAAACCCCGGAGGAAACCCACGCATACACGGGGAGAACATGCAAACTCCCGCCAGATAGGGATTCTAACCGGGAACCCCCAGCGCTGAGAGGCGGTCGTGCTACCCACTACGCCACCGTGCGGCCCCCTTGTTGCCTAGATAACAAAACGTCAAAAATTGACATGCATCAAGACAATCACGCTCGTTGGCGTAGATATGTTCGAAAGCACAGTTGCTATTTAAACTATGGAGGTGAAAAGTGTTAAAAAATAAACCGTTGGCGGGGTGTATGATCGCAATGTGCCTTGTGCACAAGTATTCGATTCATTTTGCTACAGATCCGAAGAAAGTATTAGTTTTTTTGATTTATGGAATTTTTAGCAACTCGACTTTTTTTTTCCTGATGATCCACAATATCATAACAATGTTAAAATGCAACAAAAGCAGAACAGCATTTGTCTCTCAATTTTACAAAAAAATTAAAATAAATCATTGTGTTGTCTGGTCACGTTTCAGATTACTTCTGGCACTTTTTTAACCAAACCATTCCTTAAATATTTCTAAGAGGAATTACTTACTGTGTAGGTTTCCACTAAATTACATAACGTAAGAAGCTTTTGTCTGCTCATTTGATCCACCAGTAAAACCACTGAATCCTGTATGTATTGATTTTTTTTGTCATTTATTATCACTTTTTCAGGTTCTTCTTTTTATTTTTCATTTATTTATTTTTTCTCCACTCTGTACAACTTTGCTATTTGGGTGATGCTAAACTAGAGTAGTAATGCCACCAAGGATTTGTATCCTTGCTTGTGTCAGATTCTGTGTATTTTTTTTTTTTTTTTTGATTGCATCTACATTCAGTTAAGTTTAGATGTTAGTCTGTGTCTTAAAAAGTTTAATAAAAAATATGTATTTTGAAGTTAATTTAATTGGCCAAAACTTTACAAATGTACTGTATTTAAATTTGTGGTGTATGTTGCTGTTTGCTCAAGTCTGGACCAATCACCAAACACTTGGTCCAGCCATGGGGGGAAAGCAACCACACCCTCTATACATAACACACATAAATCTAAAATACAGAAGTACACTGAAACATTAGTGTATTCTCTGTATTTACAGAAATTAAAAGGGTAGGTACTAATCATACACCTTTAACTTCTTATAAACCAAGTATACCCACTACAGTTAAAGCAGAACTTTTGACATTGTCTGGTCTGGAGTATTCTGATGTGTGTTAACACAAAACGAAAGGGAAAAATATCAGCAATGATATTATAGAAGCACTTGCTGAAGCCCATTGATACATGCCATTGAGCTGACCATGCACTCATCGACAGTCCCTGACCAAAGTCTTGTTGCATAAGGATATAGTAACTTTATTTGTTTCGCATTAATAACTGGGTGCAAAATGAAACTGTCAGTGTCTGCTGATGTCCACAGCTTGGATAAGCCCATACCCTCTGATTTTGCAAAGACCAAAGTCTTGTCATGTCTTAAATGGATTCAAGCAGTCACAGGTCAGTGTGTCACCTGGAACAAATAATATAATTAACAAAATTTCAAGTGTGTATAAAAAGAACCGCAGCACACCAGACTTTCATGTGAAGTGCAGCCTGTCTTCTGCCAACATGCCAAAGATTCAACCACCAACCAAAGTGCTGATCATTTAAGTGTTTAAAGACCAAGTTTGCTGCTGAGTTGGCACATATCTTTGTGTCCAAACATCAAGTGGAAAGGATAAGAAAAAGATTTCAAGTAACTGGTGATGTTCATGACAAGCCCAGGCAGACCGCTTCAGACCATTGTTTGAGAGGAGTGTTCGTTGCTTCGACAGTCCAGGGACAGCCCTTTTTCAACTGCAGCCGAGCTACACAAGAACTGGTCACCAGAAAAAAACTGTATCTACATGAACAGCTTGTGGATTTCTTTCATGCAGTGGTCTTCATGGCCGAATTAGTGCTTAACTCATTTGTGTTGCATTTGCCAAGGTCCACAATTTGCAAAAAGGATGGCCATTTGAACGTTAACTTTTCTATTGAATTATCCATTGAACCCTCGAGACTCCATTGGACCATAAATTTACCCAGAAAACAGTCAAGTCAAGAAAAAATCATGGTTTTGGGTTATTGGGTGTCTGAGCTGTGCAGAGTGGATGGCAACATCAACAGCCTAAGACATTCTTGCTGCCCATTATCATTCAAATCACAAGATTGACATTGAGTCTGAAGCATCCTGCTGTAGAATTTGCAAAGTTCCTGAAAGTAAGAAAGATCAAGGCACTCCAGGATTGGCCAGCCCAGTCACCAGACATGAACATCATTAATCATGTCTGGGGTAGGATGAAGGAGGAGGCTTGTAAGATGAAACCAAAAAAATCTTAATGAACCCTGCAAGGCTGCTTTCTTTGCCATTCCAGATGATTTCATCAACAAGTTATGAGTCATTGCGAAGACATTTCGATGCAGTCCTCTCTTGACATAATAAGCATAATCCAGAGGGCTTGCCTTACATATAAGCCATTTCTGACTTTAATCGATCAACTAAGTCTAGTTGTTTGTTTTTTTGTTCTTCCTCCAATTTGGATAAGCGAGAAGACTTGTCAGGGATTGTAGAGTTAATCGTGAGTCCATCTGTCCAACAAAATACTTACAAGTAAAATAAATTAAGGTTGTGCAAATTTTTAGTGGGGATCTCCACTCAATAGAAATACTGTGGCAGTGCTGTGCATGTCCAAACTCTATGAACTTAAGCAACACTTGCTTAAGCTTAAACAGTGGCTCAACCCCTCTACTATGATAGTAATATGTATATTAGTGAAGCACTAATAGATATACTGAACTATAACTTTAATGTTTGTTGTTTCTACAAGCATTTTATTCAGAAACGGGTGCTCTTAATTTTTTACACAAGCTTTTAAGTTTACCTTTAAAAAATTAATATTGTAAATTGTTCTATATTATAGTTCAGTTAATGTATTAACCTATTTAAAATTATACAAAGATTAAATCTTTGTTGTGATACTTAAAACCATTCAAAAGTGGCATAATTAGTTTTGACAGTATGTTTCCTACCATGAAAGTAGCTACTCTGCAGGTTGAAGCTAAAATAGTAATTAAACATAATTTTACATATTTAATTGATTTTGTTAAAAAAAAATCAAATATTAGAAAGGTATTACCCTCAATCATTAATCAAAGTGCAAGTTAAATAATTCTGAACTGTTACATGACTAAAGATCTGTAGAAAAAAATAGTAAATTATTTTAAAACCCATGGTTTGTAAGATTTGAAGTGTTCATTAAATTAAAGGACACCCTGTATCAAAGTATCATAGAAAAATACAATCCTCACTTAATGAGGGCTTATACAATGCTTGACGTAAAAAGTTTAAATTACATGAAAACTACTAAAGGAACAGCCTATTTAAACAGTTCCTTTGAATTTTATGAATTAAGCAACTGCCAGTTTCGTTGTCTGTTTTAAGCAGAAAGTATGAGGAAATTCACTGAAATTCGTTTGGATTAATATTCATTGCATAGTGTTGACGTGTTTCTTTGCTATGTTCCAGTTCTAACGCGGTTCATATTTCTGGTTCTGACACTGACTACACATGACTACAGTAATGGCCAAAAGTTTTGAGAATGATACAAATATTAATTTTTACAAAAGCTACTGCTATATATAATGCAATTTGCATATACTCCAGAATGTTATAAAGAGTGATCAGCTTAACAGCAATTAATTGCAAAGTCAATATTTGCCAAGAAAATGAACCTTATTCCCCACAACCCATTTCAAATTCATCGCAGCCCTGCCTTAAAAGGACCAGCTAACATTGTTTCAGTGATTGCTCCGTTAACACAGGTGTGGGTGTTAATGAGGACAGGGCTCATTAACACCCACACCTTTTTTTTTTTTAGTTTACCATGGTTATCTCTAAAGAATCACGTGCAGTCATCATTGCACTGCACTAAAATGGCCTAACAGGAAAGAGTATCGCAGCTAGAATTATTGCACCTCAGTTAACAATCCATCACATCTTCAAGGCGAGAGGTTCCATTGTTGCCCAAAAGGCTCCAGGGCGCCCAAGAAAGACCAGCAAGCGCCAGGACCATCTCTTAAGTGTTTCAGCTGTGGGATCAGGCTACCAGCAGTGCAGAGCTTGCTCAGGAATGACAGCAGGCAGGTGTAAGTGCATATGCAGGCACTGTGAGGTGGAGACTCTTGGAGCAAGGCCTGGCCTCAAGGAGGGCAGCAAAGAAGCCACTTCTCTCCAGAAAAAAAATCAGGAACAGACTGATATTCTGCAAAAGTTACAGGGAGTGGACTGCTGAGGACTGGGGTAAATTCATTTTCTCTGATTAATTCCCTGTCCGATTTGTTGGGACATCTGGAAAACAGCTTGTTCGGAGAAGACAAGGTGAGCGTTACCACTAGTCTTGTCTCATGCCAACTGTAAAGCATCCTGAAACTATTCATGCTTCTCTGCCAAGGGAATCGGCTTTCTCACAGTCTTGCCTAAAAACACAGCCATGAATAAAGAATGGTACCAGAATTTCCTCCGAGAGCAAATCCTCCCAACCATCCAAGAGCACTTTGGTGATCAACAATGCCAGCATGATTGAGCACCTTGCCATAAAGCAAAGGTGATAACTACATGGCTCAGGAAACAAAACATAAAGATTTTGGGTCCATGGCCTGGAAACTCCCCAGATCTTAATCCCATTAAGAACTTGTGGTCAATCAACAGATGGGTGGACAAACAAAAACCTACACATTCTGAGAAGGGTCAACACTGCAAATATTGACTTGCTGCATATGATTGCAATTATATTTCTGTATGTGATAAAACATCTGACAAACGCACATAAAAACAAGATGGCATCAGATCATGTGAAAATCATGTGACTGACTTTTCAGTCTTAATTTTTGGCCATTACTGTACAATAATATGGCTTTTACCATTCCCAGTCCTCTTTATTAACTAACAGTGTATATGTAACTGGCATAGTGTGATGTACCATCCCATCACTGAGGATCAGGTGGCTTTTATAATCTGCTGAAGTGATCAGTTAAAACCTTTGGACTGGAATACAACAGTAGCTCAAAAGCTGTGTGGATTATGCTGTTTGAGCAGCTGGAGAAACTGACTTACTGCTTAGACAAGACTATGGTTGCTTCAGAAAATAGGACAATCTATATGATGACAATCTATAAAAATGCAATAATGTGTTCTCATTATTTTAAGCTTTCAAGATGACGATTAAAATTGAAAACTGTAAAGATTTGTTTATCAGCATCTTTTATCTTCCTCTCATTATTTCTTCCACCCTTCTGGTTCAATTATAGTCTTCCTGTATAAAAACTCTTAGCTCTAGCAACTACAACAGTTATGTGTTGTTTCCAAGCATTTACGTTAGTGTTAATCAGTTAATGACATTTGTAATATTTTAAATTAGCGAGATAAATATCAAATTTTTAACTCTCATACTAACTGAAGTAAATCAAACGTTTGCTTATCTGTTTAACTTTTGTTACAGGAGGCAACCCATTTATCTGCATGTTCTAATTTGCTTATTTTATGTAAAACTATAACATTCTTAACACAGATTAATGTTTTAATGACATTTGTTTATTGTGTGAACAAATATCACAATCACTCAGTACTTTAAATTTGTAATTGTAAGTGGTCATACGCTTTTAGGATTTCTAAAATAATGCGAAACTTCAAACATTATTTTTCTGCAAATATGCACATACTTTTGAAAATTTGCTAGCATTGTTCTTAGTTAAAGGACATTCTTTCTTTAAATTGTTTTAAATATGTTAAAAAAAACTCATTAAAAAAAATGACACTTTAAGTCTGACATTTGTCTGTGGCATAATTTAAATAAATTGTTTTCCTTCAGTAGGATTTTTGAAGCAGGGGTTATGCAATGATGCAACTTCTCTGTAAAATTAGAAGCTTGATTTTACAGCTATTGTCAATTTTAATTCTACATCTACAGTCTGTGATTGCGGAAACAAGGAATCCATATGTTAGTAAGATATGAGAAGCATACCAAATAAAAATAGCCAAGAGCTCTGTAAACGAAAGAAAAACAATAGCTGCAATACAGTACAAAATTTCGGACACCCCTTCTCATTCAGTGTGTGGTTTTTTTTGGTTTTTTTTTACATTCTCACTGAAGGCATCAAACCTATCAATTAATGTTACATATGTAACTAAGAGGTGAAATAACTGAAAACATGTTTTGTGTTCGAGTGACCTCTTGAAGATCAATATAGCAAATGCCAAGAGTGTGCAAGGCAGTAATCAGATCAAAGGGGTAGCTATTTCAAAGAAACTAAAATATAGTTTTCATGTTTCAGCTTTTTTGTTACGTACATAACTCCTTGTGTGTTCATTCATAGTTTTGATGCCTTCAGTGAGAATCTACAGTGTCAGTAGTCGTGAAAATACAGAAAACTCATACAGAGGTGTGTCCAAATTTTGGCCTGTACTGTACATTTACTCAAGTTGCCTATTTGCCTGTCATTCAGCTTTGTGTAAACCGGTATATTGACAGTAATATTACTGGTGCTTTTACATTGTGTTTACAGACAGAGCTCTGAGTGGAACCACCTGCTGTTGTCTGCTGCAAAGTTTTGCATTGTTTGCTCATTTGGCTGTCCTAAAATGATGCTGTTTATTACCGGTTTTGATTGTCTTCTTTAGAATAAAAGCATTTTTTTTAATTATTAAAAGGAGTATCAAACAAAGCAGGTAATCAGAAGGGTTTGAGTGGATGCGTCACAGGAGTCGATCAAAATTCAAAGTTGGTCACCACTGGTATTGCTATTGCTAACGCTGTTGGAATATTTTCTTTTCCAACAAGATTTTTGAAGTAATTGATAGGGTAGATGTAGTGCTAATTGGAGAGATATCTATATTTTAACAGTTACAAGTAACTGGAATCATATAAAAAAGGCACTGCTTTAAGTACTGCTGGCTTTGTGTAAAAAGTACAGTAGTATTGTTGTTCATATGTATATGCAACTATACATTTTTAACAAGGCTGCTTGCAAGATCTGCCAGTCACAGGATCAATAAATATAAGCTAAATTTATTAAATCATTTATTTAAAATTAAGGTTTAGCTGTTACCACCTGTCAGAAAATATACATTTTATTGGATCAGATAGTTGTTACAAAGCCTGGCCATAGAGGGCCCCATTTTACACCCAAGTGCACCTCGCAATGCTTATTGCTATCTTGCATCCCGCCAACTGTCTATTTTCGTGCCCTTTATCAACAGTGCTTATGAATATATCTACCCCATGGGCATGTTGGTGTCGAAATGAGGTGCAGTCATGTAAATTTCTGCCATATCTCCTACAACGCCAAACACTGGTGCACCACTGCCTGAAAACCGCTTAGGCAGACATCAACAGTGAGTTGTTCATTGCTATCATGACCGTGAATTGTCAAAAATGCGGATAACAGGATTCCGGTTTCTCTAAAGATCAAAAATTGCCATCTAGCGGTCAAGTTACATTGCACAGTTTATAAAAAACATCGGGATAATAATATCACAGCTGGGCAAATGGCTCAGCCAATCAGTTTTACTGACTATAAGTACCCATGTTAAAAATAGCATTCTACATCAACACAAATTTGTGCATTGCTCTATTGAAATATTAGGCTGCTATGGACTCTTAAAGGCAATAGCAAGTGACACTGGTGTGTGTGGTACATTATCCCCAAAACACACCTATGAATAATTAAGAGAATTAGTTCATGCATTTTACCACTGTTCTGATGGCGAAGAAACACTGACGCCCTAATTCAAGTTTCGCGCTATGAGGTTGGCGAATCGCTAAAATGGGGCCCACAGATTTATATCGTTAGACTGATTTTTCCAAACCCTGGTGAAAACAAAAGGTGATAAAGGCCCCCTTTTCCATCCAGACATATGTCTGCCTGCTGTTGAATTATTAAATGTTGTTGAGGTAATATACAGATATGTTTAATGACCAACAACATATTAAAACCTGTTACAGTCTGCAATATGAATTTATCCAGGTGTTCGGTTTGTAAAAGTACAATGATGACACAGCCCCTCTATCCTTCTTATTACAAAGACCGCCTTTGCTGACTCTTTGTGCTGACCTTTACATGGTGATGTTGCTGTCACAGCTGCACCGTTCATGCAGATCACCACTAATGCATACCACGCAGTAGCCGCTCTCCTGTTTGTTTGCTTTAGGCTTTGCTTAGCATGAGTAATGCCAGATGAGTGCTTTAGGCAAGAACCACTTGATGATCTCTGATGAGCTGCATTCAATCATGGATTAATGAACTAGATGGCAGATTTTTAAAACAATGACTATGCCATTTTGTCCTACAAACTATCATTTTCTGCATGAATTTAACATGATACTTCTTACACATTTGATTATGTAAAAGATTAATTAGGTTAACATGAACATAAAACACAACTTACCCCAACTAGTATTTATAGTTACAGACATAATTCTACTTGAGAAACTTTTCATTTGAATTGAGACCTACTGCCCTCTGAAAAAAAGGTCTGACCTTCATTTTTACCACTGGGTCATCAGCTTTTCTTTTAATTATACATTTTAATAATTTTTAGATTTTAATATGAATGGTTACAAGTTTGCAAGTTGAATTTTTTCCCATTTTATTGTAAATTAGACTTAAGCTGCTAAATGGTCCATGGTCGTCGTTGTCTGATACTCTATGTACAAATCCATGCTGGTTTAACTCCTGGAAAAGGGCCAGGCATTAATTTTGAAATAAAAAAAATGCTCTAAATCAGAGTGCCCACACTTTTCTGGCATGAGGTCTATTTTTTTCAAAGGATGGGTCTACCAGGATTCATCTTTTTTTAGGGCTTAAGATTTAACCTTTTTTTACGCACATCATGTTGATATTATTAGCAATACAGGGCAATCCACTGAGAAAACACTATTATTCTGATGATTAGTGTTCAAGGCGATCTACCAACGAGCACAGTGCAATCTATGTATTGGGCATGCCTGCTCTATAGGCTTATTACAGATGTACATACATTTCTGTTGATGTGTATCATAAAAATAAAATAGTTATAAGTCTCTATCTTTGGGACCATTGAAAATTTGCAGATATAATTCTATTTTTGCACTTTTGGTTGGTAACAGACAACCCTTTTTACTTATTTGGCAAGTAGAATCTGATCAATAGAATCAGATTTTACATAGAACTAATGTACTGTATACGGTTATTAAATTTAAATAAAAATGTTCTCTAAAATGCATCAATTATTCATAATAATTTTTGAACATAACTTTTAAATATATATTTATTTAATGACAACACTGGGCTGTTTTTTCTTTTGACAGGAGTGGTGCTAATGGAAATTGCAGAAGTACACAAACAGGTGCAACTGCAGCTCGAAGAGTCGGTAAGAATACAAAAATTACAGTCCAGTGCTGCTTTTTCTTTCCTTTGACACGTTCTTTCATGCTGCAACTTTGCCGGTGTACCCTCAGTAATTCCTGGCACATCAAGTGCTGGTTTATGAATTGCACACTGCCACACCAGATTTATTACACTCCATATCAAAGTCAACACCGTGCATTCTTCCTTTAGTCACTTTGTTTGACTAAGGCTGTTGACTTGGTATTGAACGTGTGCATGCTATGCCAAAAATTAAATCTTTTACTGAATATCCATGAGGTATACTAATGTCTTTATGTCTGGGTCTTCCTTTCGAAGCGGTCATTTTGACATTTAAACACAGTATTCATGGCATTATTACAGCTTCGAGAAAGGGCACAGTTCCTCATTGCTGAAGTTTATTGTCGCTTATAATTTACAGAATGATCGTTTAAAGAAACGGACAGAGGAATGCATTACCTAGAAGTTTATTTAAAAATCTGTGTCCTCATTTTACGCATTTAATTTCAGTTTCGACCTTTAGAGGGTTTCTTTAAAATCGTTTTATCAGTTTATCACTGGTACTCACACTCTACATTACTGTTTAACCATTGCTGTTGATAAGATGCCTTTTCTGTTGTTGTGTATTAGGCATTAAGGAATGCAGCAAACTTTGTACTACATCAGCACTTTTATTCATGAAGAGCAGTTTACCTATTTATGTATGTTTATATATTAAAGCAACAAGGCATGAGAGGGCATTATTGCGAATAAATCACGAGAAAGAGGTGTTGTTCGTGTCGTTCCGTTACACTGCTTTTCCATAATTCACAATGATTCACAACCTGCAGTATCTTATTGCTTTTATAAAATAGTTACAAACATATAAAATCCAGGTTTAATTCATAAATGCATTTGCAATATTGTCAGTTTTTACGGCTGGATGAATGGCTCGATTTAAGGATGGGAATTACCCACTTTATAAATATACAGTTTATACATATCTTCATTATTGCTTTTCACAGCTTAAAAGATTTCATAAAGAAATAATTATTGAACTGGAGAAGAAAACGGACATGGATGTTAAATACATGACAGTAAGTATGATTTCATTTCTAATGTTTGATCATTTTTGAGGTGTCCATGTGTATTACAAACATTTTTGTTGCTTATAGGCCACGTTTAAAAGATACCAAACAGAACACAAAATAAGGCAAGACTCGATAGACAAATCACATGCAGATCTAAAAAAATTGCGCCGGAAAAGCCAGGGAAAGAATTCCAGCAAGTATGACATCAAGGAAAATGAGGTCAGTTTTTTTCATTATAATTGAGGGTGTATGAACCTGTTATGTCTGTGGCACTGTGTATCGACTGTTAAATGCTCCTTTAATCATTTGAATCCTTTCCATACAGCATTATTCCCATTTTTTTTAAGTGCCTTAATTTCTCATACAACAACAAGTTTAAGATTGCAGGATCAATGTGATCTTACTTGTATAAACTGTCAAGCATTTTTAGTATTTTTTTTATATTTAGCATCATGCATTTTCTTTTGGTTTGCATTCTCTATAATTTCTATAATTATTTAATAGTTGACTGTTTTCAACCCACTCTCAAACAAGCAGATAGGATTGAATCAACAAAAAAGAAACAATTTGTAGAAATTATGAAATCAAATTGGCCACAGAGATGTAATGGAAAGTAGCTTAGTTTTCTAAAATCTTGGGGACTTGTGAACAAAAAAGTAACATTTACTGCTTTTATTTCATTTGCTTAATTAAATGACTAAGTAGTGAGTGTGGTTAAACATCAGTGCAATGGGGTTCAACATATAATATTATAATAATATCATAACTGTAAATTTTAAAACTCTATATACTCTAGTACTGAATATTTCATAGCCAAAATGTCTTTAAATATCACTAACATGACCCGAAGATCTTCAATATTTTAGCTTCATCATGATCATTTCATGTAGCTTTATTATTCAACTTTAACACTTCTAAATGACAGCTTTTTTTGCAACAATTATGACTGTGAAAACCCTTATTATTGTCACTGTTGGTTCTTTAAGATATGTTTCTTAAAACATCGATATGATCTTCTTTTAGCTTCCTTCTTTTTCCACCTCACCCTGTCCTCTGCATCTTCTACTCTAACCCAAACTCTCTGCATAACCTTCTTTTTCATATATCTCCTCTTTGGCCTTCCTCTCTGTCTCCTGCCTGGGAGTCCATTTCTGAACTCCTGCACCTTCATGAACACTGATCCATGTAGCCTGACTGCACCTCCCTTTCATTCACACATGTTCTGCCTTATTGCAGTTAACCTTCATTTCTCTCCTTTCCAGATTATATCTCCACCTCTCCATGTTCTCATCTACCAGTTTCCTGTTCTTACTACACATCACAATATCAATGGCAAACATCATAGTTCAAAACGATTCCTGTCTGACCTCATGTGTTAGCCTGTCCATCACCAGAGAAAATAAGAAGGGGCTTAGGGCCGAACCTTGATGTAACCCCATTTCCACCATAAAGCAATAGGTCAATCCTACAGCACATCTCACCGCTCATACATTCTCATGCATGTCTTGAACAAGTCTAACATACTTCCAGACATTCTCACATACCACCATGGTTCCTCCCTTGACACCCTGACATAAGCTTTCTCCAAATGTAATAAAACACAATGTAAGTCTTTTTGACCTCCATCAGAATTCTCACGGCAAAAATTTTGGCATCTCTGGTGCTCTTCCTTGGCATGGAGCCATACTGCTGTTCAGACATTCACTGCTTTTCTAAACCTAGCTTCCACAACTCTCTTCCAAATCTTTGTGTGACTCATCAACTTTAGGAGCAACAACTCACAGGTACATCACCCTTGTTCTTGAAGATTGGTACAGTACACTTTTCCTACATTCCTCGGACATCGTCTCATTTTCCAAAATCTCATTAATTAACCTACACAAAAACACAACTCTCAGCTCTCCGAGACATGTCCATGCCTCTACCGGTATATCTTCAGGTCTCACTGCCTTTCTTTTCTTCATTCGTTTCAAAGGTTTCCTTACTTCATCCTTGCTAATCTTTGCTACACCCTGTTATACTATTTCTATGCCATCTATCCTGCTTTACCTGCCATTGACAACATTCATCAGCTCCTCAAAATACTCCTTTCAGTTTTCCCTCGCCCGCTTCTCACCTGTCAGTACATTTCCACTTCTATGCTTGATTAACCTGACATGCTGCACATCCTTTCCAGCTCTATTTTCTTGTCCACCAACATATACAACTCCTCCTCACCTTCTGTACTGTCTAACCTCTTGAATAACTTATCATCGGTCGTCTGTGAATCCTTGTACTCCAATCTACTTCAGTCCTCCCTGTCACATTTTCTTTTTTGCTGTCCTCTTCATCTGAATAACCTCCTGTATTTCACCACCAGGTTTCCAGGTTTCTGGCTATCCACCACTAAATATAAGAATTAGTTTTCCTATAACTTATTTGTTTTTAAAATGTGACAGCTTTGTATGTTTCCTGGGCACATTTGTGATTACTAAAAAAAAATAAAAAGCGGAGGTGTCATTTTTAGATTTAACTGTTCTTGTTCAATCCAGTTATAACCCTTTTTGTGATAAGTCAGAGTAGTGGCACGCATAGCAACATAATTGTATACAATTAGAGACATATACGCCATATACAAAGACTTGAACACATTGAATGCAAGAAAGCTTTGTGTGGTTTTAAATTCTTGCCTTTTCAATTATTATTGCATGTGCACCCTGCAGTTGGTGCTCCTCCCCTACAAAATGGCCTTTAATGGCTTTGCTTCAGATAAAGTTTAGCTTGTCAGATACCACTTTATTATGTCTTACTTAAAAACCACCTACTGATTAGGTTTGCTGCATCAGTAACATGGTGGTGGTATTCAAGCATCTTTAGGAGTACCAACAGGATTTAGGAAACTTGGATGTCCAATTTGTCAGGCAGGCCTAAGGACATGGATTTTCTGTTAGGAAAATTATTCCTGTAAATGCTTCCGCATGTAGTGCAAGTAAGAAAATGCCCCTTAGGTTAATCTTAAAATTTTAGCGCTATGCAATTCTCATTTGTTACTTTAAATGTTACATACTTAATGTATTTTTTTTTGGCTGTAAACAGATGACAAAGGTCAAGTGGTTTTCACTTTTCTCAAGATGATGTAAAGTTAATAAACATAACAAACTGATTAGCATTTAATTATCACAAAAGATATGATCAACGCAGTCACTATGCCAAATCAGCCATAGAGATATTAAAGAAAAAAAAATCCAATAAACATAAATCATCTCTTTCTAATTTGTAGCATTGTTTCTCTGAAATTGCTGTTTGTCATCATGGGGGTGGATGTCCTCTGTCTGCAGACATAATTTGTGGAATAATTACTTCTTATTGAGGAGTGAGAAATCACATTTTCTAAAATAAATAATTAAGCTAAGAAAGCCTTGTTATTATATCTGTTTAATTTATGACTTGGTTTAATGACTTTCAGTAGTGCTTCTAAAAATTAGTGCAATGGGTATTCAACCTTATCAATATAACTCTTTTTACAGGAGATCATTG
>JAOUQT010321998.1:0-14089 GCA_025769995.1 Xyliphius kryptos | reverse complement strand
GGGATACGCACAATAAAGCCCCACCCCCTTTTTCCCTGCCGGACGATAAAGCCCCACCCCCTTTATCCCTGACGAAATATGGGATACCCATGAAAAAGCCCCACCCCTTTTTTTCCCCCGATAAACATTGTGTTTACATGTTCAACAAATTTATAATAATTGTTTAAAAACAAACTCTGATACAGAACCAGTTCCCATAATCAGTGCGGTTCTGACGCACGCGCACACACACACACCTTACAGCTGGTCCATAACGCCGGTACTCACCCGTTAAACTGACCCGGGGCGGCTGCGTGGTGGCAGGGGACCTCCTGAAATAAAAGGAGGTGCAGATTTATAATCATCATCATTCAAAGGGATCACTTTATATAAACACAACGTATACATCAAATCAGTCACACACACACACACACAAACCACATCCCTGTCACTGACACAGGATGTTGACATCGAAACATGACATGCCCTTGATGAACCGACCCACTTCGCCGTGGTGCTCGTTACCACGGCGACCTCGTCCTGTGTTGAGACTTTTGGGTGGGATTTTGGATCCGCGTTCGTTTCTGGTTGTTTACGTTAAACGGCGTTCGCGGCGGTTTGTTAAACATGAAGTTAATTAGGTTTTATTTTGATTTTTCTGAACGCAGCCCCTGAACACATCTGAGGCTTATCCCTGCTGTTTGTCCTCTCTCTCTCTCTCTTACTCCTGTTCCAGGTCTCCGGTTCAGGTTTAAGGAACACACTGCAGAAACAGAAGGGCCTTCCCCATAATGCTGCCACAAATGTTTTTAATGTTGTCAAGTCTCTCTGTGTGGAGTTTGCATGTTCTCCATGTGCATCATCCAGAAGCCACCCACAATACAAAGACAAGGTGGTTAAGTTAGCGATCTGTGCTTTGAGCGGCGTGGTGGTGCAGCACTCCCGGGTTTGATTTGCGGTTGTTCGAAGGTTTTAACTTCATGCCAACATGCTGTGTTTTGAGGGGGGGGGGTGTGGCAGATCAATCGTAGAAGTTGTTTGTGGTTCTTAAAAGAAATGAGCGGGGAAAAAAATGCTGATAAGGAAAATAAAATGAAACTCTGCAGTTAGTTACAGCAATGCTGCCCTCTTGTGGTTATACAGCATACTGCAGGGGGAAAACGACTAAAAACCTTATCTACCAGGATTCAGCTGTTTTTAAAGCTTTATTGCTTGATTCTTTTTACTAACATCATGTTGATATCACATTTACATTTATTCATACAGCAGACACTTTTATTTAAAGTGACTTACAAATGAGAGAACAGCCCAAGTCGGTATTTCAGGAAAATACAAAGCTACACTGCAGCACCATCAACACCATCTGACTATTTTTTTTATAGCAAGTGTCTGTGAAAGAGGTGTGTTTTGTGAAATGTTGAGTGAGTCAGCTTTACACATGTTGTTGGGAAGGTCATTCCACCATTTAACGGTGGTGAACGAAATGGCGAGAGAATTGGCGGTTTGGTGAGTTGGAGTCACCAGGCGACATTCATCACTAGATAAATCGGTCGGTGTGTATTTAATAAGATGGACTGAAGGTACGAGGGGGCAGATCCAGAGACTGTCCTGTAGGTCAGAGTCAGGACCTTGTACTGAATGCATGCAGCTAGAGGGAGCCAATTGGGAGAGAGAGGAGGAATGGAGGGACATGAGTTCGCTTGGGCCGGTTGAACACGAGTCGGGCTGCGGAGTTTTGAACCGATTGCAGAGGTCTGAGTGTTGACGTTGGGAGACCGGCGAGCCGGGATAGGATGAGGGCCTGGAGCAGCAGCTGAGGAACCTGTTCCGTTAGGAAAGCTCTGATCTTCCTGAATCTGCAGGAACGGCTGGTTTTCGTGACCTGCTCTGAACGTTTAAGATGATGTCCATTGAGAAACCGAGATTATGGAGCTGTCAATCTGGAGGGTCAGGTCATGATAAATTGAGGGCCTTCATCCAATCAGATACGTCGGTGAGCAGCTATATGATCGGTGATGGAAGGGTCGTCAGTGAGTGTCATCAGCAACGGTGATTGAAACCATGTGCCTTAATGACGTTGCCCAGCGATGACGTATAATGAAAAGAGGAGGGGCCTGAGTAGAGCCCTGCAGGACTCCAGAGACTTTTGGTAAGAGTTCGAAACCACCTCGTCCCATGACACTTTAAAGGTCCTTCTGTTTAGATAGAACCATTTAAGTACCGCATCAATAAAAATCAATCCAGTGAAAAATCACCATCATTCTGATCTGCACTAAATGCTGTCAGCCAGGTGGGAGGAGTCTGAACAGTTGCTGCGGCTCTCAAGTAGGCTTCCAAATGATCATCAATGAGGGGGCACCCATATCTGGACTTAATTTTCATGTGGGTGGGGGGGGGGAAGCCTGATTCACACAAGGAGGTCGATCCAAAAAAAATGCTGTGAAATATGTGGTACGTTTTCTTAAGCCAGTTCCATAACTGCCCAGCAGAGGCGCTAGACTTCATTTTAATATCAGTGTGCAGGACTAAAATGTGCTCTTCCAAAGCAGATGTGACCTCAGTATGTAGCAGGAGATCTGACTCCTCCCCTTCAGCTTCTTCCACATACGCAACAAACAGGGTCCCTGCAGAGGGCGCTTCCGAATCCAACGTGCTTTGTCACTTCGGGCACGTTTAACATTTTAGGGCACACTTAAAACGAGACGTGATTGTAACGGAGGGCGTGGCCACATGCCGGTTTGTGAACAGTGTATAAGTGCTTGTTATACTACAATAATCAAACTGTTATTTATCAGTTACCGGAGACACTCGCCCGTCCCCCGCGTCCTCCGTTACCCACGCGCACGGTGCCATCCACGAATTAAACGCAGGACTGACGTTAAACAAAACATATGTTTGGACGCAGAATACGAGACAGAACATTAACCTCCTGCAGCATCCTGCCACCCGGTTGGTGTATAAGGGTTGGTGTGATTTCAGGATTAAAGGAGAACCATAACGGACTCACTTGTTTGGCGCGCCCTGTACGTTGGTCAGGACGGTGAAGTTGTTCCGTACGCTCCGGAGGCTGGCCAGAACCTGGACAGAGACATGACAACATCATTAGAGAGCGAGCAACGCATGTGGTGACATCACGGTGACCGAGGAAGACGGAGGCGTGTTTATTTACCTGCGCGAAGGGCGTGACGATGAGGTCATCCCCGTGCCTGCGAGGAAAAACGGAAACGAGGTGCTCAGGGTTTCATATAAAAAAAAAAAAAGTTGATATGTTCATCATACACACTCATACGTGTGTGTGTGTGTGTGTGTGTGTGTGTGTGTGTGTTATGAATGACTCAATTACACGAGTAACAGAACACAAACAAGAGGAAGAGGGCGCTCCAGAGGTCACAGGAGGAAACCGGACGGCGTGTGTGAGACGTTAGAACTTCCTCTGATTCAGGACAAAAGAAATCAAGACCCTGATTCATAAAACATTAAAGGGACAAAAGTATGTGGACATCTGACGTGAACGTCTCAGTTCAACAAAATGATACAAAATAGATTTTAAAATCCAACCTAAAACACACAGAATTTTCTAAACTACTGTCCCCTAATGAAGGCAGTGTTGGAGGGCGGGAGGGTGCTGCTGGGGCCTATCCCAGTACCGTTACAATCAATAATTGGTCAGATTCTATCACCAAATATAAAAAATACTGCCAAATTAACACTTCTCACCACAAGAGGGAGCACTTCTACTAAAGATGGCGCTCTGAACCTTAAGAACTGAAGCACCGGAACTTGAACTTTGTGGGAACAGTTTGGGGAAGGCCCAGCATTAAAGACATAATCTATGTCTGACCATGTCTTAAAAATGAGACGGTGTCCACATACTTCTGGCCGTCCTTTTACCTGATAACCATTTGATTTATGAGACTGCACACAGACTAATGAACGATGAGGAGAAGGGAGGCAGTGAGGAGGAGGAGGAGGATTCACCTGGATGAAGTGAGGTGAGAAGCAGACTGAGACAGAGGGTGCAAGCCAAGCCATCTGTGTATAAAACAAACCAGGAGAGAGAGAGAGAGAGAGAGAGAGAGAGAGATTCAGTGATTCACCTGAACACATTAACCCCGTCATAACCAGAGAGCAGGAGAGACAGAGGCAAAGTGAGGAGAGAAAGAGAGAGAGAGAGAGAGACCAGCTGCAGATGTGAACAGGAACCAGTGAGGAGTCTGTTTACAGTCTGTTCAGTTCAATCATCTGTTTCACAGTAAACACTTTACATCATAAACATTATAAACATTATTAATAATAAAGGTTTGTAATCTTTGTAATTTTCAAGTTCAAAAGTTTAAGTTCTCAAATAATCTCACTGTAAAGTTAAAACGAACTGAAAATAAATCAGTTACTCACAACTACCACCCTTCTAACCCCGCCCCCACAACAAGTCCTACCACCACTACTAATCCTATTACTAGTCCTTTTACCACTACTGCTTATACAAGTCTTACCACGACTAGTCCTATTACTACTACTACCGCTAAAACTAGTCCTCCTATCACTAATACTGGCCCTACTACCATGACTACTAGTCCTATTACTATCACTAGTCCTACTACCATTACTGACGCTGGTTCTGGAAGGATAGTATGGGGGACTCACAGCTCGGAGGCGACTGAGGAGTTGCGGGACATGGACTTTGGTGAGAGGTCATAGTCGCTGTCTGATCGGTACAGGAAGGACTCGCGCCGCTGGCCGTGTCCGGTTTGGGAGAAGTTGGGGTGCAGGATGAGTCCAGAACCGGGAGACGCCTGAGGGTCCAACGGACTGCAGCCTGCAGACGGTCCATTTTCCACATCGAAGCTGCAGGAGGAACAGAACCGGTCCAGATGAAATCACAGAACCACAAAACCCTTTATCATCATCATCAATGTAAACACATGCAGCAGAGTGGGCTGCCGGACCTCCGGTCTGAGGGGGGGGGGCACCGAATTCTGCACTGTGGAGTGAAGTGTCTGCAAAAACTCTGTCATGTTTATAAAAACGAAAGAAAAGCTGCTGCTCTGCGGATCATCTGTGAATCATTCATCAAAACATTCAGACCAATATTAAGCAGACGCTCCAGTTTTGTGCAATTTGTGAATTAAAAGCTGTCTGGAGACGAGCAGCGGAACGAGAACGCAGACAGAACTAAAAGCTTCTCAGACCTTCATACAGAAACGGCGTTTATAAACCCAGATCCTGAAGCTGGAACTAAACGAAGGCCCCGGAGACAAACCAGCGCTGGAAAGTCTGAGAGAAGCCCGGTTCTGCGGGAGGAAGCATGTCGCATCCTTCCATCGCCGTAGGAAACCCAGAGGAACCGACCTAAGCCTTCTTCAAACAAGCTACCAAACCCGGAAACTCCTCGCTCCTCCGAGTGGCCCACTGTCAACAGAGAGGGGACGGGAAATCGGGTTCTGGTTTCTTTTAAACTTGATTCTCCACGAGCGAGGTTCCACTGTTACACAACATTGGGTAGGTTCTCCAACCTCCCGGAGAACATTACAGGACAATGTGTGAACTCTGTATTTGATTCATTCGATTCATTATATGACTCTCAGAACCGAACAGCAGCGGGTTCTTCTGTTCAGACTGTGAGATCGTTCTGACCCGAACGGAAGAAGGCTCCCCGAGAGGCGCTACACCCACAGAGCCCCCAGGGGACGTCCTGTTTATGGGTCATTCTATACCCCTCTGAAGGAACATCAGAAGAGCTACTGCTGACCTCTGTGTTATTGGATTCGTCACGGTTCAAACGCAACTTCAACATCTTTAAAGTCAAAGCAGCAGCTCAAATAAAATAATAAAATACAAAAACATGGCGTAAGTGAAGTTCCTAATGGCGGTCAATTTTTTTCCCTCCAAATTTAAGGAATGTGGCTTCAAAGACTTTAAATTAGCCCCGCCCCACGGTCTTCGGAGTTTGTATATACGTCATATGTGATGTAGACGGTGAGGAACAAGGCGAGAAGGTAAAACAGACGACCTGAATGTGCAGAATGACAAAAGGGGTGTGGTTTTGGGCTGTACAGTGGCGCCCGCTGTGCACAAATGACCCAAAGATCAAAAATTATCAAAAAAAGTGGACAAACTTGATTAACTTTAGAAGAAGCGTGCGCTCGCGGTGTTCTTTGTTGGCTCACTTTGTGGCAGACGACTAACAACTATGAGTTGTGGAAAGCGGGACTCACAACAGCTGGGATGGGAACGAGCTTTATTACAGACAGTATTAACCCTCAAGCTGCCGCTGTTCGGCCGATGGAACTCGCCAAAAGTTCCGCTCCTGTCCCATGACGTTCTCTCTTCCCGCGCCATATAAAGCCCGCCTCCTGCCAGACAAAATTCCAGGTTCTGCTTTGCTGCCCTCTGGTGGTCTCCTCTGCCTCTGAGCCCCGCAGTCACTGCAGATTCATTCTCTATGCATTTGAAATATCTTCCGAATCTGACAAACTGGACCGTTCAGTCCGACTCCGTCATCTCTGACATTTTAAAGTGCCGTTATTCACCGTATTCCACCAGTGACATTACAGGATAAATTCCGAGGATGTCCATAGCGACCTCTAAAGCAAACTTAATATCACGTCCTGGGTGTCCATTAGGTGGTGCTAAGCTTCTACCTACACCCCACACCGTAATACAGCACCTGTAGTTCTCATATTAAGGAAGGAGAACTGTTCTGAGCAGGTAAAGATGCGGTCATGTAAAGCGGTACACTTTAGTTACTTAAAATACATAACGAAGGAACCAAAAGTACATTTAACAATTAGTGAGAAGGTTCCTCCAGAAGGTTCATCTCCAAACGTCAGTTCTATGCGAGTTCCTGACCCTGTACACCATGCGTTCCCAACACGCTGTGACTCTACAGGTTTGAGAAATGTAGAACACGGGGACAGACCAGTGTGTCAACATTCAAATGAAGTTCAGGCCCTCTGCTGGGCAGTTTTAGAACTTGCTGGCTAAAGAAAAGTAGCCAAACATTAGAAAATGTGCCACATATCTGTCATTAACTTCTGTAAATCCAACATAAAAATAATGAAGTCCAGATATGGGTTGTGTAAGCCTGCTTGAGAATCGGCATCAGCAGCTACTGTTCAGACTCCTCCCACCTGGCTGAATCAGAATAACGGTGTTTTTTTTTTTACTGGATTGCGTTGTATTGTTATAATATGAACATGTGTAACAGAGGGGTCAACATTAAAAATGAAATGATGAGCTGTCCACTGAAAAAGTAGATCTCAGACCAAAAAAATGTGGACACAGCTGACGTACCTCCTCCCCGTCTGCTGTCTTGTTCTATATGTCAGAATGACAGCATGCATTAAACCGTTGTTCTTGAACAGGAGACCGCGGCGTCTGGAGAACCGGTCCGTATAATCTCAGGACACGTGCAGGTTTCACACGGGGGCGCTCTATCTGCGGTTCGGCTGGGAGAACAGTGAATGAGAGAGACCGAGCGCAGTGAGAACAGTTCAGAGTGAGGGAGAACGTGACCTGGCGGTTCCGCATGGCACAGGTCTGGAGAACATCGGTCAGAAAGGAAAGTTGTTCTGAGAACAGCCGGCGCCTGTCGGCTCAGCCGCGGGTGGAGCAGGGGGCGGAGGCCTTTTACTCCTGCAGTGAAACAAGGCCTCGTTCTCACAAAGCGCCAAAATAAACGGGAACTCTGCACCTGAACCTCGAACGGGAGAAGATCATTAAGCTGAACTGCTCCGGCTCACTCGTGGGTCTTAATGAGGGCGGCGGTCCCCACAGTCAGTCCCCACATCACTAATAAGAACACACACCTCTGAGTGCTTTCCTTTGGTATCCATGTGTGATATACAACATATAAAACTGCGTTCTGTATTTGTTTGTTAGAGAAACCGGAAACCCGTTACTCAGCGTTTAGCGTTCACTTTAAAAACCGGACCAGATCACGACACGGAAGAGCAGATTAGTGATGATTTTGTGTTCAATAAACAAATTTAGAAATCAAACCTTGTTTATTATAGTGAGTTATTATAGCAATAAGACACTCCCCACTCCTAAAGCCACGCCCTCTCGTATCATTCACACAAACTGAGTCCTTAAGGCTGTGAAGGCGTGCAGTGGAGCTTTTGGAGATCGGAGATCTAACACACTTCAGTTAGTGAGACGGTCAAATATCAAATCTATAAATAGAGGTTATTAATGCGCCCTGGTGGACCTCAGGGGGCAGGAACCAGGAAGCGTCCACGATGTCGCAACGCAACGTAATGAGATAAAGTATCAGAACACCCACATTAAATATCAGCAGTGTTTACATTTACTGTTTACATAACGCACCAACAGAGGTCACTGTATATACACACACCAACCATCTCCATCACATATAGATGTTTATCGTATAAATATCAGGGAGATATCAACCACCCCGAGAAAACTTCACCTCGCTGTACCTGTCAAAGTTCAATCTCACTACAGCGCCCTCCCGCAGGAATGGGGGGGGGGGGTAAGTATGATACTGAGGTAGTGATGGAAAGGTGGGATTTAATAACAAACCAACCAACCGGCGACTCGGTGAAACCAGCGGGGGGGGAAAAAACATGCCGGCACAGGGAGGACATGTGTTCGATATGGTTTGTTTTAGTTATGCTGTGGGTTTTGAGTTATTAAAACTTTTCTGCTGGAAAATCTAAAGAGAAAAGAGAAATCAAAGAGAGCGAGAGAGAGAAAGAGAGAGAGAGTCAGCTGCAGTACGAAGTGAACAGAGTCAGAAGTTGTTCGTGCAGACAGACGGCTGTGCGCGAAAACGTGCCGCAGACAGAAAGGAAGCAGTCTGCGTGAAAGTGAGATGAACATGTGAGTGAGACGGACAGACAGACGGGATCTGACCTGAAGGTGGCGGTGCGCAGCCTCTGCACCACCTCCTCGCTGAAATCAAAGTAAACCTTGCCCCTGTGACCGGGCGACCGGCGGTACATGGCCCCGAGACGCAGCGCCGTGCGCGCTCCGTCCTGTTAGCAGGATCTTCCCTGCATGACTCCACTTCAAACACACACACACACACACACACACGCCCTCCGGCTGGCCCCGCCCACCAGGCACCGCTCCACGCCGCACACACTTCCTCCAGCAGCTGTGATCCACTGTTCAGCAGGGTGGAGACAAAACACCGAGCTGGAGTCCGGATCGGGACCGCGGGTCCAGTCCACACGGTCGTCTCCGGCGATCCGTTCCACACGTTCGGTGATGTTTACTTACATTAAGCTCTGGGGCCTATCCCAGTACACTTATGCTAAACGGCTGAGCAGATCGCCTGTCCGTCCCACACTTGGTTTGTGTTCCTGGGAGGAGTTTGCATGTTCTCCTGGGAGGTACAGCAGTTGCAGAAATAAAGTAAAAAAAAAAAAAAAAATTACATGTTGGCATGTTCTCCATCTGTGTGCATGTTTCCTCCACGAGTTCAAAGTAGGTGAACTAAAGATTTTCAAATACCCCTGGGTATGACTGGGATAGGCTCCAGGTGCTACACCCCGTAACAGGCCTAACCCCCTGGGGGTCAAGTTCTCAGGAGGGGCTACAGTACCACAAGGTGGAGCTGATGAGACAGGGCCTCCAGTGGAGCGTCCTTGATGCTGAAGAAACGCTGAGGATGGAGCCATCAGGCAGGAGGAGAGGAAGAACCAAAAGGAGGGTGTGCAGAAGTTTGGGGGGAGGGAGGTCAATACATGAGAGAGAATAACGATTGGCTGGGGCGCCCCCTAATGGTAACGAATACGCTCTGCTCTTTAATGGACAGCACAACCACAGAGGGGGTGTTCTATGAGTGTCCACTTACTGCGGTCTTCTCAAATGTTGGACGCCAACACGTCAAAATAAGTTCAGCTGAACCTCTCGTGGACGCCTTCCCTATAGCGCCATCATCGGACCAAAAAGAGTTTGCAGATCCGGCAGCGCATCAAAGAAAAATTGCAGAAACACGTTTGAGCTGAAGACGAAAAATCAATCAAAAACCCAGAGGCCATTAGGATCGCGGAGATCGGCCGCGTGTACAGAAAGTCGCCGCCCACCATCAGTGCCATTGTGGAGAAATAGGACGCGATGCATTTGGATTATATAGATTTTTTTAAAATAAAGAATATAAATATCTGTAGAACTACAAAGAGCATCCATATGATCATTGGAGCTGATAATGGAAAATAAGTGGAACTGTGGCTGCTGTCCACAAGAGGGCAGCAGCACATAGCAAATCCTAACTCAGTCTACATTCTGTTCAACTAAATTCTTTTAAATCTTAAAATACAAGATTTATTAAAATTTGTAAACTTAAGGACAGATTTACATCTTAAATAAAAAAAAATTAACTATGGAATCAGATTCAAGGTTTAAAACATTTAATGAATGTTAATGAAACTTAATTATCATAATATTTTATTTATAAGTGCCTTTCTAGACACACGAGGAAACTAAGAATATTAAATGGGAAAAAAAAAAGGATAATGACAGATTTATGACGACGCTGATGTTTGCGTGTAACGTCCCATTGCTCTTAGAAAATAACTGCATGGCGTCCACATACTTTAGCCCACGTGATCGGTGTGTTTTCTTGTTCATGGCAGTATTTAAGGCTCGAGCTAAAAACACTGGCGACTCCAAAAACACGACGCGCCCACGCAAAACGTGTGAAATCCCCCAACAGTTCATCATCGTGACGGAAAACAGGAAAAGAGCAAGTGAGCGAGAGAGAGAGAGAGAGAGAGAGAGAGAGAGAGAGAGAGAGAGAGGGGATTTCTCATTTCTTTCCAGCTGAATATCACGGTGAGAGAAACAGATTAAGTTTTCCGCTTCACGCCTTTTTGTTGAAACAAAACAGGAAAAGTGGAAGAATGAGAACCTGAGAGAATGAAGGAGAAGGTGAGATGGTGCGAGGACAGCATGTGCCTCCTTGACAGCCCCCCCCACCACAGGGCTAAAAAGCCAGAGCGCACAAGTCTGACACGAGACAGAACAAAAATTTTTCCTCCATTATAATAACAGCTAGTCCCGCTCCTTAACTCTGATTGGCTGAGCCGTTTGATCAGCCGTGACATCATTGACAATAACCCCCCACCTCTGAGCGCTTCATATTCATATTAAGGCAGGATATATACTATACATTATTTTCCCCATGTTTTTTTTATAAACTGCATTCTGTAATTTGGCCACTGGATGGCAGTATTTGATCGTTAAAAAAAAGGGGTGTGTATCCTGTTACTCAGCGTTCACCGGATTAAGGGGGTTCCATCCACGGGAGAACATGTCAGGCGCTGGGCAGATACACCCAATCCATCGCTGGGCACACACACTTACATAGGGGCAATTTAGAGCATTCCATTTACCTTGAATCCATGTTTTTGGGAGGAAACCGGAGAACTTGAAGAAAAACCATGTGGACATGTGGAAAACACGGCAACTCCACCCAGATTGGGATTCGAATCGGGAAACTCCCCAGCCCTGAGGGGAGAACATGCCAAACACCAAGCCAACCCTGATCGTACCTTATTGTTTTATGGTCAGAGCTACAGATAATCATGTTCGATCTTTAGGGGGAAAAATTAACTCATGCATTCAGACTTCTCCTGTCCATCTCAGCGCAGACACACGATGACAATCTGACGACTAATCGGACCCCATTACACCCCCCCCCCCCCCCCCCCCCCCCCCCCCCCCCCCCCCCCCCCCACCACCCTGCTGAACCTGTACATGACAGTATTATCAATCTGAAGGTTGTGGGTTCAAACGATGGCAACAAATGTGGGTTTGTGAGGACCACAGAGACTCATCCTAACTGTGATCCAAACCCAGAACGGATGGCGAAGGCGACTCCGCCGCAGGACGTGACGGATCCGCGTGGCGGCGAACGGAACAGCGAGACAAAACGAAGCTGCGGCGAGCGTCGGTGAAAGCTGCAATCGGAGAATGCGGTGGCCTTAATCCAAACGCTTTCCAGTCGTCTCCTCGCACGCCGCGGCCCCTTATCAGAGCGAGCGACACGCCGAGCAACACTTCAGACTGAAGAGCTTCTGTAACAACCAGATAATCTTTCTAACAACTGCACAACTATGTCAACAAGCTCGCGACTGAATATTTAATCCTCACAGCGAACACCGCGGCGCTCAGATATGAAGAACTGCTTCAAGGAAATGACATCAGAGAACGTTCCACGGAGAGATCCGACCCACGGCGCAGTCTGTATGGGAGTGAGGGAGTCAACATTCGGTCATTTAGCCGACACCGGGTTGGTCACAGAAGCCCTGGACCAATGAGGGTTAAGGGTCTGGCACAAGGACCCACATTGGTAACTTGGGATTTGAACCCACAACCTTCAGCATGATCGCCCAACACCCTGACCACTGGGCTACCAACGGCGACACCAAATGGGACGGACATCCAGCAGAGGTCACAGGAGTCCAAAGAAAAATCCCAACCATCACCTGCAGGCAATTTTAAACAAACCTCCAAAAAAGATCTCCACGTTTCTGGAATCACCTGAAGACGAGCTCAAAAGTAACCCTCTATTTAAAGCACTACAGACCCCCGAACAGAGTCCCCTCATCCGGCTGCTCCTCAGACTCTCTGATCCTCAAACAGGTTCTAACTCCACCCCATCTAACACCAACCAGCTCATCACCATCAGTAAGAACAGATCTGGAACACTGGGAGAACCAAATCCAGGCTCAAAGTCCTCTAGAGCGCCTCCCGCAAAATAAAAAAATGAGTACAAATGAGAACCGTATCTCACGAACGTCAGAGATCCACAGCAGAGTTCCTGACCAAGTACCGCCTCGGTGACCACAGCCTGGCTGAACGAGTGGGTGTGTGCCCAGCGATGGGTTGGCGCCCTGTCCTGGGTGTATCTGCCCAGCGCCCGAGATGTTCTCCCCTGGATGGGCATGGGAACCCCCACCAGAACCCTCATAAATAGAATAAAACGTATGGATGTATTGTCTCACACGGATACGAATGTGAAGCGTGTGTGTGTTATTGTCCATAATGTCACGGCTGGACCGGCGGCTCAGCCAATCAGATTTAAGGAGCGGAAGGACACGTTTTGTAACAGTGCGTGCTGTTTTCAGATACCCCATGACCTCAGCACCATGATCCAGTGTGGACACATGGCAGCGGTCCGATCCCCATCACCGTACAAAGACTCGTCACCATGAAGGCCACGTCGCCGTGTGGGCGGAGCACAGAGTATAATAATGAGTATTGATCAGTGTGAGTATTGCATTACTGTACGTGCTCGTTACAGCGGTACGCCGGCCAACAGCAGGTCCTCAGAGTCCGAAAGGTTCGTCTGTATCCGAGAGCGGGACGACCGACTCTTTTGGCCGACTCTACCACAGAGCGTCCGTCTGCGGCGGCGTGGACCTGAACAAGCAGCGGGTTCGAATCGATGCTTTAATTCTCACTCGGTTTGTGCCGACGCGGCGCTCCCACAGATCTTTTGAGTGCACTCTGGGAAATGTAGCGCTCTGTATTTAATGATGGCGCTACATTTTGCTCGCGCTCTTCATTACGGGGTCCTCCTGCGCCGCCAAACGTTCACAGTGTGAACGAACGGAATGAGGCTTCAGAATTTACAGACCATAACCACCAGCAGCACCGGCGACGGCGGAAGATAGAGGTGTAATCAGGAGCAAGCGCGCGACGTGAGCGGGAACCTCATGATTACTGCTTGAACAACCCGGGCTCCGGATTTCAACATCGTTCCAACCTTTTTAGAACCAAACGAGCGTCTGAAGCACTTGAAGCGTCTGTGAGCGTTCCCAAAACCGTTCAGGATTAAAACCTGTATCCATCGAGAAACTAGCGGGATACGCGTGCTACGCTACGGTGGAGAACTTGCTAACAATGTGAAAGTTAAAAATGTGTGTTTGTGTAAAGATCAATAAAGAATGAATCAGACTGACTATATGGGGCAATTTAGAGCAGCCAATTCACCTTGAATCCACGTGTTTGGACTGTGGGAGGAAACCCATGCGGCCACGGAGAAAGCATGCAAACTCCACTCAGATCAGGATTTTTTTTAAATTTTTTTAATCCTCTACTACGGTCAGGTTTTTTTTTTGGGGGGGTGGGGGGG
>JAOUQT010321990.1:2296-14089 GCA_025769995.1 Xyliphius kryptos | reverse complement strand
AGTGATTGATTATTGGGAGAAAGCAGGGATCAGTGGTTGATTATTGGGACAAAGGGATGGATCAGTGATTGATTATTAGGAGATAGGAGGAACCATGTTTGATTATTAGGACAAATTGTGTTTTAGTGATTACTGGGACAAAACAGGGACCATTTATTGATTATTGGGATATGTAAGTTTTTTGCAATGCTCCTTTTTTCTTTCTCTCTGGCCATACGATTCCAGCTTGGGCCCAGTGAAGCAGTGGCAGTGCTGGTGTGTGGCTGCTGTCCAGATAGGACATTATCCAACATCATGTTTGGGGGCAATACTAAGACATTACAACGCACTGTAGGTTTAGATTATTGATATTTTAGTATGTTTCTAGGCTTATTTAGAGCTCAGTATGACCATAACCATCAACAATGAAATAACCTGGTGGTTTAAATTCTAAATGTGGTCCAGTTCAGTCCAGACACACAGGAGCTTCGATATTCATATCTCTTATTAAGAGAACAGGAGTAAGGTCATGTCTATACACAAGATTACATACATGGTACAAGTCACAGGTGACTCGGAGATGATAAATTGCCTAACATGCATGTCTTTGGACTGTGGGTGTCAACCGGAGCACCCAGAGTTAACCCACACAAACACTGGGAGATCATGCAATATTAAGAAAGTCCTTCTTTCTGCGTAGCGAATGCACTGAGCCACTATGCCACTGGGAACATCCGTAAAAAAAGTTACAATAGGAATTACGAATGGCAAAGGGGTGAATGTCGGTGTTCGTACTGGGCGCAGCCATCCTGTCTTTGATTGTGGCATTGTGGGAAATGTAGTGCGGAGCTGCAGTGGTAGCGTTTGCTATTGCATTACCATTCACAGGATTTAGCAGATTATCCAATCCAGGATGATTTACAATTGGCACATATGAGCAGTTGAGGGTTAATGGCCTAAATTGTTGGTGCACGTCTTGCTGGCGCATCTGTGACCAAGATAGCAAGTCTTTGTGATGTATCAAGAGACACTTTGGGGTGTTTTGGAGGAGAAAGTCAGGAAACGTTTTCCACCACCAGCATCACGTAGTGACATGTCCACTATACTGCAAGAAGAATGGCTTAAAATCCCTCTGACCACTGTGCAAGACTTGTATGTGTCATTCCCAAGACGAATTGACGCTGTATTGGCCGCAAAAGGAGGCCCTGCACCATACTAATCAGTTATTGTGTTCTAAAACCAGGTGTTTCAGTTTCATTGTCTAACCCCTGTAAGTACTGGTGTAGTTGTTAATCTTCTGTTAATGTTCTCATAGGCTGACTGTTGGGATTTGCTTCAGGTCCATACATTTTTAGTCTTTAGCAGTTCGTACAGGACTTGGCCAACACTAGCAAGGTCAGGGACATATTTGGCAAGATAATTGACCATACCTAGTCTTTTAGCTCTTGTGCATTTTGTGGTGAGTGTAACTGTTGAATGGCCTCAACTTTTTCTGGGTCTGGCGTTATTCCAGAGTGATTAATTACATTACCCAGGAACCGTAATTGACTGTGCCTCAAGGAGCATTTTTCATTGTTAAGCCTTAGGCTGGTAGATTCAGTGTGACTTGGTCTTTTGTCCCGTCGTGTCCAGTTCTTCTATAGTCGCTCTGTAGACCAAGATGTCATCCATGAAGACTTCCATGCCCTCCAAGCCTTCCAGAATCTCCAGCTTCTTTCGCTGAAAGGTATCAGGTGCACTTGTTATGCAGAAAGGTTACATTTTAAAACAGTACCTACTAAACGTTGTTATAAATGCTGTCAGTAATTAACTGTCATATAGAGGGATCTGCCAGAATCATGCTGGCAGCACATAGGGGAGAGAATACTGTTGCGTCACTTAGTTTGGTTATCTTATCTTAAATAGGCAGCATGTAGCGCTCCCTTTAACTTATTTGTTTAGCTTTGTACATTCAACTCTGATTTTTGAACGGCCTGTGTGTCTTTTTAGGATGGTGCCATGGAATCACACTGTTCAGTCGGTTGTGTCACTCTTTCAGTCTTTTACCTTCTGCAACAAGGGAAAGGGTGCACAATGTGCCATGTGTACAACATAAGGCACCACATATTCTTTTAGCTGTATTTTGACTGGTTGATTTTTAAGTGTGCCATGTTTTCCATTAAGCTGCTGGGGTCTGCTTATGTTTGGTGAGACATTATCTACTTACCTTACAAGATTCATTTCAACTGACGAAGAGAAACTTAATGACTTTGTGACTTTGCCTTTGTAGCCCACTGTCACAATAAAGCATCCCCGGCGCAACAGTTCTTCACCTAGGATGTTAAGAGGGATATCTAATGGTTGTAATGGTCTTTCAGCTGTGACTTTGTGCAACATGTCTTCATTTATGACATTAACTTAATCTCCTGTGTCAATTTTAAATTCCACCGGGACAAAATCCACATTAAGTACTACAGTTAATGCCTCACTTTTTTCTTTCTCGTTGCACACTGGGCCTAGAATATATGAGGTCTGCTTACCTTTGTCAGTCTCGGCCACTTTGTCTACGGACCTGCAGTTTTGACTCACACTGTCCCATTTTATGAGGTATGACATGTAGCTTTTCTGCCAGTTTATGACTTATCGTTGTAGAGGCTTCTAGTTTGTGTTTTTATGCAGCCCATTTGCACCTCACCGTCATCTTTGTTAAGCTTAGTAGCAATCCTGTAGCACTGAAAAATCTCTGTTTCCATTCTTTAAGGAATGGTCTGCTATGTAATACGATGCATTCTTTCCTGAATTGCCAAGTGTTTTTATTGAAAAATGTTTGTTGAATGTTTGAAACTATTAAATCATTAAGTAATGACTCAGTAACTCAGAATTCTTGAAAATAAACATATTTAGATATGTTTATACGGATTAATATAGGGTGTCTAAGTCTTTGTATGTATGGATTTTTAATGTGTTTGGTGTTCACTCAAGTTTAATGAATTGATTCAGTGATCATATCTTTGGGGCCATCCTAAATAAAACTTTAGAAAATCTTTAAATGTGCTAAAGATGAAAGAAATTGGGATGCACAGTAAGCTAATCACCATCTCACAGAGCACATCTATGTAGCCATTCATCGTAAAACGGTGATGGCGTATGACATGACATGGAAAAGATGCTTATATAGTTAATGAGAATGACTGTTTATTGGTTTCATATGTTCAGTTCTGTACTCGATTGCCTATCTTGCAACCTTTCTCTCACTTTTCATGGTATCTTTCTTTGTCTTTCTGTTTAATTTTTTTCCTAAACTGAAATCTATACCTGTTCCACATTATTTTGAGAAGTGATGAGCATGTTTGCATGCGTGTGAGGAAGGAGAGAGTGAGCTTGTTAAGAGTAAATCTGTGTGTTCTCTGAGTGAGATTAAAAAAGTATGTAAAAAGTGACGTGTGTGTGCATTTCCTCCATCCTCATCTTTTTCTCCACCCAGAGACTAAAAATAAACGCTTCTCACGAGCAGAGCTGGTGGGAGAGATGGCCGATGGAGGAATTTCCGGCCGAGTTTGGGGTTAAGTACACACTTGGCCATTTGATGTCATGTGTGTCGTGATGACTCTGTGTGGGCGATGCTTATTAGTGGTTCACTTTTCCAAATTTAGGAAGTAGGCAGCATTTCATCTGAACACAAACTGCATAAATCACCAATGCCTGCATTCACCTTCCAGTTTATTAGGAACATCCGCATTATATTTAATTTTAACAGTGATCTCTCCCTCTCTCTCGTAGTAATAGTAGTAGTAATAGAAGAAGCAGCAGGTGTAATACTACTACCTATTGCCTATATATAGTGTAATAATACAGTGTAATAATCTCACACACTTTACCATTGCATTTCTTTGTTTATTTCTTTCTGACTGACTTACTGCTGACTGACTGTCTGACTGACTTACGCTCTCACTTCAAGAGGTTTTCTCTCTCTCTTGCTTTCTCTGTCTGCCTCCCCTCTTTTTTGTGTTCCTTTGACTTCTATTTACTTTTTGTGTCTACTTCGTACTTGTATTCAGTTCTCTTCAGTTCTGCACACATCTATGAAGACAACATTTGTTTCTTTTTACACCACTTGTTTTTTTCTTTTCAAACCCTTTTCTTCCCCTTCCCCTCTTATCCCCTCTTTCTCTTCCTGCCTTAATTCTTCTTTGCATTGTCTCACTCTCCTTTTCTTTATTCTCTCCTTCACTCTTCCTCGGACAATAAGCCCATTCAGCAGGCTGATACAGTGCAGATTTGAGCTTGTCCTCCCTCGTATGGTGTACGCTGCTTCTGAACACATTGTACACATGTGAGGGCTTTGCTCTCACCCTCTTTTTACATATATACACACACACACACATGTGGTAGTTTATTGTGTGTAATACCACCCCCACGTCCTCCTACCTTCAGCAGTGTCTCCCTGTAGTTCTGTTGTCCTGTGTAGTTCTCTTTGAGCAGGGAATAAGTCAATGTGAGTAGTGCCCCCTGCTGACCATAGGAACTTGCTGCTTGTCTGTGCTATATTCACTTAATTTTTACAGACTACTTTAAACCACTCTCTGCTTTAACTGTACACCCTAGTATTCTCTGACACATAGAAATTGGGACTGGTTGGGCCTCACAATCTTTTACTGATCTCATGTTTCTTAGTCCCTCTGTCAAAAGTTTTAGGGCAATTAAAAAATACGTGGAAAGGGGCATGATTTTATATAGTTGTGAAGACCTTTGACTGCCTCTAGGATGGGAGTGTTTAATGTGTATATATATGTGTGTGTGTGTGTGTGTACTACTGTATTTCTGAGGACCAGATTACAGGTATCACATCCAATAAAATTGGAATAAAATTCTTTCTTAAATGTATTTTTAATGCAATCACACACTTTATATGTACAGATGGCACTTCATATGTATTGCATCTTAATTATTGTGTTGTGTTCTGGAAACTATTCCCAATTACAAGTACGTGTGTATCTTTCTGATGCCTGGTTAAGATTTTTAACCTTCACATTAAGGATATTTAGGTCGGTCCACCATTTTTCTTCATGATCTCACATGATGGTCTCAAGAGTGTTCTATATCTTTTCTAGATGGTCCTCATTTCGAGACCGAGATCCTTTCTTCCTTGTTTTTCCCAATGCAATTGCACACTCTACAAGTGTTTCCTATATTACTGTTCCATACGTACTTTATTATTATGTGACAATAATATACTGACAGATTATATTCTGTCTTAATTTTAGGGCAATTGCAGGAATGCATGTGTGTGTGGGCTTGTCTTATAAACATTAGTTGTGAGGACCAACCAATGACAGAACACCTGTATTATAAGTAGAATTACTAAGGTTAAATTTAGGGTTGTGTGTGTGTGTACTACTATGTTTCTGAGGACCATTAATGTTTTTGACCTTCTGAGTTAGGACATTTAGGTCGGTCCCCCTATTTGATTTACTCATGATCCTTAGTCCCTCTTTCCAAATTTGAGAGCAGTTGAAATATGTGGGAAGGGGAATGACTTTATATGGTTGTGTGGACCAAACTTTGATGGAGCACGTAAATTCCGAAGTCACGTTGGCTCCACATTTTTCCCACACAAAGAAAATTAAACAAAATATTACAAAGTATGTCAAAGTAAAAAAAAAAGTAAAAGTGAAAAAAGTTATTTTTATAGATGTTAAACTTAGGGTTAGGGTTAATTAGCTTCACTAATAATTGTCAATAGAAATTCCTCACAACTTTTGTGAAACTAACGTGTGTGTGTGCGTGTGTGTGCGCGTGTGTGCATGTTGTTTACAAAATTCAGCTGTGCACATTTCTGCCATGGTGTGATTTAACTTGATAAAGAAGCATCCTCCGTACAGACACAAACACGAACCCCTCCCACACACACAAACACCCACCCCCAACCCTCTTACACACACATATCACAAACACACACACACTGCACAGCAATCAGGCCTGTTCACAACAGGTGTGTAAGGCTGCACCTATCAGCCACTTGTCTCTCACTCATATCTTTTTGTTCCTTGTGTGTGCAGCCTGGATCTGTCATCCATCTCTTGCTCCTACACTCATCTGTCAGCGCTAAGCTTTTCCATTCCACCTCTGCTATATAGGCAGACACACAAACCTGCCCGAGAAATCACATCTGCTTTTATAGCCCTTGTTCTCTAAAGTCAGTCCAAACAGATCTTGAGCTTACTGAAGTTATTAATAATGTTTACAATGCTTTATGCCTTTACTTCTACAGATGCTTTCTTTAAGAATGACAAGCAGCTTAATGTAAAAATAGAATACATTTTACATTTTAAAAACTTACACTAATATATTTTAAATGTACGTTTTTCACATGGGGACCACATTAACATTTATACCCAACTTTATATAAATTTAATAATGTATTTTTGCATGAATTTGACTAAAATTAGCTTGTCCTGAAAATAAAAAAGTGAACTAGTTCAAACAGATGATATTCTGGCATTTTACTTGCTGTTTAAATTTGAGATGCATTGTTTTATCGATAATGGCCAGCTGTCCTGGCCTAGGTCCAGCAAAACAGGCTGATACTATTATACTCTCAACTATACCATGTTTTACAGTTGGGATAAATGCTCAGCATTTAAACAAAAAATGTGTTTTGTACTTATCAGTCCGAAAAGTATTTTTCCAATAGCCTTCTGTTTGCTTGTCCATACTAGATAGGCATCAGTCTTCCTGTTGGAGTGCATCAAATTTCTTCCTGAAACTTGCCACGCACACCATTGCTGTCTAGCGTTTTCCTTATGATGGAATCATGCACAATAACCATAGTCAGTATGAGAGAGGGTTTTGTTGCTTTTTTTTGGTTTGGAGTATTACACACTTTGCTCTTGCAATGATTTTTGTTGGTTGACCACTAACTTTGAATTTCCTGTCTGACCGCGGTATGGTGGACACCAAACTCTTTAAAGATGGTTTTATAATGTTTTTCAGCCTGATGATCATCATTAGCACTTCTTCTGAAGTTCTCAGAAATCTCCAATAGTGCTGTAAGATCAAACTTTGTTACACCCTTCTTTAAAAAAAATGTCATCCCATTGATTGTCATGGACTGAATTAAGTTTATTCTGAAATATATAAAATTCTAAATGATTCACGAAATGTCCAGCACCATTGAATTGAATATAGTAAAAAAAACTGTGCTGAGGATGCATGCTAGCAAATCTCTTCCAACCTAATATGACATCCATGAACTTCGCCCTACAACTTGATGCATACTAGGTATTCAGACATGCTGCATTTTTGTTACATACCCACTAATATGGAAATAAGCCAAATTAACACATATCAGATGTCTCTAATGAATAGGTGGATTAGGCATCCGAATGATTCTATCCCCTATTTACAAAGCACCTTGTCCTGGATCAGAGGAGTATGGGATCTACAAAGTCTACAAAATAACTAACAGGAGGTGCATTTAAACATAAACAATCATTTCAGATAAGAATACTTACTTTTTTAATTAGATACTGTAGTTTTCACACTAACTACTGTGGAGTTCAGGTGACTTACGCCAGTCTATAGTTTTCTGGTGAACTTTAATGTGTTCTCCTGGCGTACACTTTGGAAAACATACTTAACAAACAAACCAATGAACTAGGGTCTGAAAAACAGGCTGAGGTGTGAATCCACCATGAGGTGCTTTTTCACTCAGCACACTTATAGCGTGTTGCTTTCAATTTGAACTAAATGGCTTGTTAATTTTCTTTTTTTCTTTGACAGTCAGCTCTGTCGTTTATTCTGTTTCTATTTCGGCAAGCATTCTAAAACAGTAGGGAGGGACAGGAAATAAGAGATGAAATGATATGACCACTGTGACAAATGTACCATGGCTTTTTCAAATCCATTGGGGCCTTGCAAATTGGCACTTCTAATCTACCAAAAATTAAACTTAGATTTTTCCCACTGTCATTTTAAATCCTAGATATACAGCTGAGTGCACTGTGCCCTCCAAAAAACACTTTTCAGGTTATGACCACTAATGATTTACTGTTCAAAGAGTGGCACGGTGGCGCACTGGATAGTTCTGTGGTCTCACAGCAAGATGGACCCAGATTCGATCCCCTCATGTGGAGTTTTCTGTGTGGAGTTTTCTATGTTCTCCATGTGTTTGCACGGCTCGCTCCGGTTTCCTCCCACAGTCCAAAGACAAGCTAGGTCAATTGGAAATGCTAAATTGTCATTAACTTGTGTATTGATAAGTGACTTTAAGTATTATATGAGACTTGAGTATAAATTTGACCGTGTTCCTGTCATTAGAATAGACACCGGTGTTGAGGATGACGTTAAACAATAAATAAATAAATAAATAAATAAATAACTGTTCCCAAATAGCTTTGCCTGGAAAATATTGCTCTGTTCCAACAAGAGAATAAGACAGGAATGAAATCAGAGCGCAAGTGTTTGAGAAAGGCTCGATGGAGAGAGATGATTAGAAAATAATTATGGATTGAGTTCAAATTTAGCCATGAATCTCCTGATTATCACAAGTATATTAAGCATATTGTTAGTGTTACCTAGTGTGATCTCTTAAATGAATATAAATATAAATAAATTCAATTTACAGTCCTGGCACAAACCCGTCACTTTACAATTAAAGAGAAGTAAGAGCAGTAGTAGTAGAAAGAGGGCTGGCAGCAGCAGCAGCGGAAGCAAGGAGTGTGGACATATACTAAGGATTAGCCAGTCCACAGCACTGTTGTGTGAAAGCCAAATCCATTGAAAAGTGAAAATTAACGACAGATGTCCCAAGCTGAAAGAAACACCGGTCCACATTCAGTCCTTTAAAAAGCAAACAAATCTTTATCACTCAACATGCGGCTTCATGAAAAGCCATATTCAGCAATAAACCACATTTAGTGAAACCTCTGTCCATACCATGATTTGGCAGAAAACACATTACCAGTTTTACTTAATACATAATAATCAAATACATTACAATATGGAAAAGTAAGGAAAGGAAGCCGGAGGTGAAGAGTAAAATTGTTTTAATCACTAAGAGTTAGTGGTTGCACAGTGGGTAGCACTGTCGCCTCACAGTAAGAAGGTTCCCGGTGAGACAAGCTAGGTAATTTCTTCGTGGAGTTTGAATGTTTACCCATGTTCATGTGGATTACCACTGGAAAGTCCAGTGTCTTGTAACCGTAAAAAAATGGGCAAGATAGGTCGAATTAGTGATACCAAGTGTATAAATATAACATTTTAATCTATATAATGATGTTACTGTTATGAAATAGCCATTGATGCTGAAAATACATTTAATTCATAAACAATGTAGGTTAATGTGTTGATTGTGATTATTGGCTAATATACCCATCCTAATTTAAAGAGTCTGGTGGGATTTATTTAAGCTTGGTGTTTGTCTTTCACCATCTGCAGTTCATAATATGATAAAAACGTTACAGTTAGTCACTGGAAATATCTGTGCATAAATGTTAAGGATTGAAACTGTCCTCGAACTGACCCCTGAATGAGTCCTCGGGCAATATTGTTTGAGAAACTGTTGTGATGTGGTGATGGGTGCAGCCACTTGGACTCAGGAGTACTTTGAAACGTCATTGTCACTTTGTCACATTTTACTTGTGCATCAGGAATTTAAACATGAAACTGCATTATGTAATATAATATAAGTGAAAGCCGTACACTAATTTAGCACAGAAATGCTAGTGAATATACTGGGACTGAAGATATATGTCATGGAATGAATGTCAGAGGAAATGTATTCTGTTGTCAGACAAGGTTACGTTTAAGCTTGTTTGGGGGAATACAGAAATGGGATTGGGTGTGGAAGATGAACAAGACATCCAGACTTAACCAGGAGAAGTGCAATATCCAGTATCTGCAATGGCATTAAGGTGCATCAATGCCATGGGCATGAATGGTCTACTTATACTGTATGTCCCTACTTATACTGTATTATACAGTTTAAGCTAATACCTATATTTACAGAGGTATATTGGTGAAGTCATGGCATTGTTTTTATCATTAACCCTGTGTTTCAGCAAACATATTCCATTCTGCATACATTACAACAGCATGGCTTCAGCAGCATGGAGTGTACTTGCATGGGTTGCCTGCAGTCCAGATCTGTTTCATATTGAAATGTACATCATGGAAAGATAAGTTAGACAATAGTCAAATATTGGATGTTATATTTTGATGCCAGATGGACACTCTTTAAGAGAATCACCCACACTATTAAATTTGTTACAATGCAAAAATTAAGGCATGGTTATTTTTATAATGGATGACTGCAAAGTACTGACCTTATCCAAAGAATGTGGATCATTCGTCTGCTTTTAAATTCTCACATGGTGTGTAATTATTTATTTATTTAATTTTTTCACAATAGTGGCATTTGGAATCTTTGACATTTTAAGGAGGATTGATGAGGAGCCCTGCCACATGTTTACATCTGTATAGTACCAACAACTCTTCTAGTACATGTTTGGAAAGAAACAGTGTACTCACAGCTCATGCCTCAGAATCCTTGGAAAAATCATTGGCCAGTCCAAAAGTACATTTTGCAGAGGAGAAAGAGGAATGTTAAAGGCTTTCAGATAGTAAGCCTCTTCTCTGCTTTGATCAGATGCTTCGCTCTCATCACATGCCCAAAAGGAGGTTCTCTTATTAAAACCTAATAGCTATCATTCAGAATGTGTTTTTAATAAATTTTACACATCTTTTTAGCTTTCGCTATTGCAATTTTAGTTAGTTTTAGTTTTGGTAAGTGAAACCACAAAACATCGTGTTGCCATTCAGTGCTGGCATCAGGGCGATTGTTGGGTACTGGATACCGATCTGTTTTCAGCTGGGTGTGTGAAGGTAAATAATGGAAGGGAGACACAAGTGTAAACATGTAAGCTGATAGAAAAATTAATTACACTAAATATCGTATATATGAGCACACGGATGTCAGCACATGTTCACAATATGTAATGTCAGTGGTTTTTGTTATATGCAGAAAGATAGAGAGGAAGAAATCAGTTTGTAAAGTGCACTGATGGAAAAAATAGGAGTGTAAATGGGATTTAACTTCCTGGGATTGTAACAGCTCAAAAGAGATTTGTTAAGCACAGGCAGCATATCCCTATACCACAGAATACATCTGTGCAGCCAACCATTGCAAAATTATGATATATAAAAAAAAATATTAAATACTGTACCATACACTTTATTATATCTTCAGAACAGCCTTCATTTTTCATGGTACTTACAACAGAGATGGTATTCTGCATTTATTGGTTCTAATCAGTGGTTGTTTTAGTTGCTGTTGCCTTTCTATCATTTCAAACCAGTCTGCCTGTTCTCTTCTGAACTCTCACACCAACAAGGTAATTTTGTGGCCACAGCTGCCACTTACTGGATATTTTTTTCTTTTTTTTCTTTTATGGACAATTTTTTACAAACCCTAGAGAAGGTCGTGCGTAAAATTTGAAAATTTTCTGAAATACTCAGACCAGCCTGTCTGGCACCAACAACTATGTTGCGTTCAAAGTCACTTAAAACGCCTTTCTTTCTCATTCTGGTGCTTGGTTTTCACTTCAGCAAGTTGTCTTGGCCACATCTACATGGCATTGAATTTCAGCTATGTGATTGGCCAGTTAGATATTAATCTTAACAAGCAATTGAAAGTAGAAGTGGAAAAGGTTTCAACTTTGCTGTTTTTAATGAAACAATTTCATGAAACAGCCAAAAAGTATGAAGCTGTGGCCCCACATATAATTATGACCTTAATAAAACTGTGATCGGAGAAAAACAAAAAACTGGTGGTAA